>JACXGI010004551.1:39105-53162 GCA_016801175.1 Esox masquinongy | reverse complement strand
AAGATGCGATACGCCAGACCCAACAATGCAGAAGAGCTGAAGGCCACTATCAGAGCAACCTGGACTCTCATAACACCTGAGCAGTGCCACAGACTGATCGACTCCATGCCACGCCGCATTGCTGCAGTAATTCAGGCAAAAGGAGCCCCAACTAAGTATTGAGTGCTGTACATGCTCATACTTTTCATGTTCATACTTTCCAGTTGGCCAACATTTCTAAAAATCCTTTTTTTGTATTGGTCTTAAGTAATATTCTAATTTTCTGAGATACCGAATTTGGGATTTTCATTAGTTGTTAGTTTTAATCATCACAATTAAATGAAATAAACATTTGAAATATATCAGTCTGTGTGTAATGAATGAATATAATATCCAAGTTTCACTTTTTCAATGGAATTACTGAAATAAATCAACTTTTTGATGATATTCTAATTATATGACCAGCACCTGTATTCTCTATTGTCGTTTTGGTTTTTGAGTATTTGTCATGGGCTAAAAAAGAGCTTTAACCTAGGGGCCTAAGGTAGGTTAACTTGTCCCTGGTCTTACCCACTGGCCAGCCCACTCTCTTTCAAGACAGTTGGTTCTGTGCCTGAGACCTGGACGTGACTGAGGATCTATCGCAGGGATTTTTAGGAGCCCCAGATGGGTGTGTTTTAAACTGATTGCATTCCATTTTTCAGATGGACGCCCTGTGGTATGCGATGAATGACCCACTTTCAGGTTACAGGTGAGGACAGCTCAAAACAAAAGTGCTGTTTTTAGCACATAGAATAATGAGTAGGATGGTGAGATTTTGAGTGGTAAAAAAATGAATGAGAAAATTATGAAATGTTCATGGAAATAAGATGTATGTTTCTGGAATATGCACCATGATAGCTTGTTGACTGTATGATTTAGCAACATGGATTTCTGTACGAATGTAGAAGGGCACTCCTCCCTCCCTGCTTTCGCTTGTTAATGTGACGGTGTACGCAGGGCAAGATGAATCAAATCCTTGTCTATGTATGTTGACTCGTAAGAGGAGTGGTGAAAACAGCTGCCGGCTTTAATTTGCTGGTCTCTTGGTACATCACCATGTAGCTTAATATTTAGAACCTCCCATTACAGGGTGGACTTCAACCATGAGCTGCAAAGGAAGTGACTTGGGAGACCCTGTAAGTATTTATGTTGGAAATATAATAGCTTTCACATTGTTTTTTTTTAAAGTTGTGGCTGTGGTATCACTTCTGCTAAAGATCCCGATGAGTCTTGTGCAGTTCACCTTCTGCACATTTACAATATTTCTTTATTATCTATACATTTACATTTTAAGCATTTCACAATCACTGTCACCCAAACTGTCTGATAGTGAGTGCATTTATTTTAAGCTAGCTTGTATTTTCACACAAGCTAGTAAAAGCACATTTCACTTGACAAAGTAGCTATTTGCAAACTCAGTGCAAAATCAAGTGCAATAATTAGTTCACAAAAGATGACAGAAGCCTATACACCCTTCTTAATCAGTAATGTCATTATTTACAGGTCACATAGTTAAAGTTTACCTGTGATTTTGTGGCCCCCTTCAATGCATTGCATGAATGCCTGATTCTGGCAAATTTTGATTGTGGCAGTCACGGTGAAAGCCTATAGCACCAACATATACAGAGTTATTTATAACCAAATTGATTATACAGTATGGTTTTAGAGACATTCATGGGACAGAGAAAAACTTCTTGTTTTTAAATTATCCGTACATAATTTAAACCACAAAATTTGTGGTCTAAGCCATATGTACCCTTCACCATGGGTTGGAATTTCTCCCACTGTTCTTTCAGCAAAAACACTGTCATTAGTACTATATTGTGGTGTGATTGTGCCCTCTCTTATACCAGCCAACGCCCTTTAAGTACCTCCTGGCCCAGAGCTACAAAATGGCACCCTTGAATGCAACTCAGCTGCCACCTGTTGACGAGGCACACCTGCCTCCAATCTGGCCTTGTCAGGGGTCTGACAAAAGGGCCCCAGAAGAGAGCCTCTCAGCAGAGGAAAGACATGTCGTTTCTCACTGCTGTCAGGAACTGCATAATTAGTACAAAAGTACAGAGTCTGCTGACTACAAGACTGCCTGTACCCATACCTCGTTAAATGAAAATGACATGTTTCTTTCCTTTCCCCAATTTCATCATAGCCATATGTATTTGTAAGGGTACGTTCACTCACCTGTTCGCTATTGCAGCCATTGAAAGATGCAACAATTAGCATGAGTGAATAGGAGTGTGCCTTAATTAGCTTGAACAATGAAAGTGTAAACCAGTAGAACATGAGAAAAAAATTATGTTGGTTAATGGCCTAATTTCTACAGGCAGATGTTGGCTAGGCTACTTAGGCTACTACTAGGCTAGAAGGTACACAGAGGTGTAGTGGGGGGATGGTACACTTAAAACAAGGCTGCTCAACCTTGTTCTTGGAGATCTGTCCTGTAGGTTTTCTCTCCAACTCTAATTTAGCACACTTGATTGTAATAATTCGCTGGATGAAAAGCTAAATCAGGTTAGTCACAAATGGGGTTGGAAAGAAAACCTCCAGGACAGTGGATCTCCAGGAAAAGGGTTGGGCAGCCCTGCCTGAAATAACATTAATCGAGAGCTGTTGCCTACGTCTTGTAGTCTACTTTCATCACGATTATGTGTCCTATTTAAAATAGGTGATTATCATTTCACACAAAGGTGCTCATTCAGTACTCTAAAGTTAGATCAAAGATGCACCTGTTTTGCATATTAATCACATAGGCTTAATGATTAATTACTATTTTACAGAAAACAAAGAGACTACAATATCAGTGCAGTTTGGACAGTTTACAAGTAAAGCATGAGGAATATTTTACAGTGATGGTAGCCTATTTTGAGGGTATTCCAATCTCCTTGAGAAAATAGGCTATCCATGGACATAGGCAGAC
Source organism: Esox masquinongy (assembly GCA_016801175.1). NCBI lineage: Eukaryota > Metazoa > Chordata > Actinopteri > Esociformes > Esocidae > Esox > Esox masquinongy. The sequence goes on along the minus strand of JACXGI010004551.1, from coordinate 50,224 downwards.
GTTGCAACAATGAAAGACCTATTAATGAGTCTACATCTGTCGGTAGCCTGCTCTGTACAAAGTTTGAAACATGATAAAATAGCATAAAACCCATGTGTGCCTTAAATGGTTTTGTACATTGTTCCGTTTGGGCTGATGACAGAAACTTCCTGCTTTGTTTACAGTGAATGTGACAGAATACAAAAGTATGGGCACACTTGCATTTTCTTCATGTAACTCACATTGTCTCAATTGTTTTACAATTCTTTAATTCACTGTTAATAATACAGAACATTCGTTTTTGATTCAAAACATAGGTATCCTTTTAAATAAGAAAATAAACGGAAATGACAAAATTATTTTTGGTGTCACTGTCCTGCTTGAAGACCCATGACCTTTGACAGCAACTCAGTTTACTGACATGGGTTCAACATTGCTCACCAAAAGGCCTTGGGATTTTCCTGATTTCATGATTCTATATTCAAACTGACTGAAAGATTTTTATAGCGCAGGCACCTGCCACTCACCACAGGTGAGTTTAATTCCAAAGTAAAGGAGATTCATCTACATGACATGTAATTATTTCTATTTTTAGAAAGTGCCAATAATATTTTCTGTGCCATTTTAGGATTTCATTGTGGAATAATTAAACATTGGGCCACAAGTGCATAGAATCTGCAGGTATGAAAAATTAGTGCATTCCTTTGAAGGAGCTGCAGATCGCAGGTTTTTATCAGAATGAGAAGTTTCTGTAAGGTATTATGTTCCAAGATTTACACTGCATATAAAAGCAGAGAGTTTAGGCCACTCATTGACAATGTTTGTTTTCATTTGTAACTTCACAATGCCTGTTACTGATTTTCTAATAAATCCAACGGTCACAACCGAACCATTTGTGCAACAAACAAATAAATACATCAGTTTCACTCAGTGAATTTTTTGTGAAAACTGAGGTGTTGCAATAGTAGGCATAGCCCAGTTTTTCCTACACCGCTACACTGGTAGCAGAAGAAAAACAATTTTATATTTTGTCTGAAGTGCGAGCATGCAGTCCATGTTCAACTTTTATGTTGGTATTCACATTACAGACATTTTAGTTTGCCGGGCAACCTACGTGCTAACTGTCCATCTCACCCCTGTAGCTACAGTACTACTACGGACAAAAATGGGTGACAGCACCCATGTGGCTAGCTAGCTAGTGCAAGCTAACTGTTGCACATGTTACATTATTTTACAGATGAGTTTGTAGCAGTATTTTTGCCAAGAAAAAGGAGTACATACAAGTTAAAAAATCGTTGTGAGAAAAGCTATCACTATTTAAACCATGCACAGTGGTAACAAACAGAAGAATTCGTTCAGCGTGTTTCTTGGGTATTTACATTGTTTGTTCACATGATTTGTGAATTTAAATCTTTTAAATTAAATTTAAATCTGCAGCGGATTGCGAAGACATCATGTTACTACAAAATAGATAGCAGGGATGTTACTAACTTGGGGCTAGGGGGACACGGTTCCCTGGGCCCACCAACCATCGTAACATGGGCCTGTGCACTTGTCCGTTCCAGAACCCCAGGACAATCTTTGCTTCTGCTAACATAGAATCCTGTAGGAAACATTGGCATATCCACTTGTTTTTAAATGAAGGTGTTCAATTACTGATAAAAGTATGAATATAGGAATGCGGTAAAATATGGGTCTAGAAACCCAGTTACTCTCCTATACAGGAAAGATTTTTCAACACCAGGATCATTAATGATACATTTTTTTCTACTTTGCTAGCTGACCAAGCCTTTTTATTTGCCGTATCCGACAGCTGAATTGCTACTAATCTCACAAGGCTCCAAACTACTATCTAATAAATGTAAAATTGTCCTGGTTAGCCATTATTGGCCAAAAGTATCACAATATCTTATAATCAATCATGTTGCTTCTGTCTGTCTGTGAAGTAGAAGATTTTGATAACAATAACTGCATGAGGGTTGACAAAAATACATTAAACTGTCCACAGAAACTTTCTTGTCACCTGAAAGTAGGCATAACTGTGAAAACTATATATTGTCCACCATACAACATCAGAAAAATTATAATTATTATTAATGTTTTGGGGAAGATGTTACTTGAAATGTTTTAATTCCCTAATGCTTTGGAAAATTTAACATATTAGAGATCAGTACATTCCACTTTACCCTGAGGATTTTTTTGTAAATGTTGTTCCCAGTGTTGTAAGGCACCCCCTTACCCCAGCTCAACATTTTAACATTTGCCACCGCTGTTCACCTACTCCCACCAAAACATGAGTGGAAAGATTAGGAGGTAAGGGCAGAATCCATTGCCTCTAGGTTACAGTAAGTAAGTACTAAACTGTAATAATGCTCTGGAGAACATTTGAATTAACATAGGTATTGCTTTCGAGTGATGGAGGAATACACATATAGACCAGAAAAGTGACATGAGTTGGCTATATTTGTCCTCGACAGGTAAAACATGTACACAAAGTGCTTGTTCTCTTGGTAATAGTTATCTTCCACAGTCAGGATAGTCTATAAAAATTGTAATTCCAAACCACATCAGGTATATAATCAGTTAGATTTCCAAGCCAGCTAGCTGTTATCTTGTTAGCTGCTAAGGCTAAACCTAGTAAGGTATTCATCCAGCTCTTTCTCCGGCACCACTACATAAGCCTAGAATATGTACGCAAAAAAAACATTTTTAATTCTTAACGACATGTTTCATAACATTAGCTAGATTGCCAAAGTTGTAAACCCATTGTTTCTGTAATTCCACTTGTAGACTTGTGAAAAACAAATATCTACTTAAAGAACTTGGTGTATTTTCTGTTTGTCGAGACTGATGTAATCATTTGATTGTGTTGCTCAAACCATGATGTGGAAACAAGTTGCTCTCTTGTTATTGGTTTCTGTAGCTTAAAGATGCATTCAGGGATACTCTGCCACAGGTTGTGAAAGTGGCGCTGTCGAGCCGAGAAGGGTTACACAAAATGATGTACTACATCATGCACAGAAAGGTGACAAATTAAAGGTGAAAACCTGAATAGATCCTGAGTGGAACAACGTAATGAATGCTGATGTTTCCACACAGGTGTACTGCATGATACAATTAAGCAATTAACATTATATTAGCTCGTTGGCATGTATACAAATGCTGAGCAGGCCTAGTTGACCTTAAATTTGGATCAAGATAGCAAGAGGAAACAATCTCAAAGAAAGGGGTTTCATTATTAGGACTCTTCCAGGATGACAGTGTCCCCATCCACAGGGCATTGGGAGTCACTGAATGGTTTGATGAGGATGAAAGTGATGTGTGTCATATGCTACGGCCTTCGCAGTCACCAGATCTCAACGCAACTGAACACCTATGAGAGATTTTGGAATGACATGTTAGACAGCGCTTTCAACCACTATCATCGAAACAGCAAATGAGGGAATATCTTTTGTAAAAATTGTGTTCCGTTCTTCCCGTAAAGTTTCAAAGAGTCATAGAATCTATGCTGAGGTACATTGAAGCTCGTGACGCCCCAACACCTTACAGAGAAACTTAATGTTGATTTTTCCTTTCATTTTTCAACTATCGGTATGTGCCAATATGTTATCGATGTACCCAAACCCCTTTCGAACTTGGAATTTTATGGTTGACTGAGGTATGATGATAGTGTTTCTCCCTATACATTATGGACATATAACAACATATTTAACATCCGGCCAAAAATATGGTAATTTTAAAATAATGTATTTTTTAAAGATTTAATTAAAGTATTAAAATTTTAAAAACTGAATTTTAAAAACTGAAAATATTAAAAACTGATTTCCCTGTCATGTAATTGTCTGGAGACGATTCTGATTGTTATGAGACAGGCAAGACAGTGAGCTTGTCCATGATGATTGTCAAACCCCCAACATTAGCCTACCTTTGACTAGGATTGAATGGGTGAACACATTCAATCCTAGGTGAACACAATCCCCCCCCCCCCGCAAAAAGAAGCCGTAGTCTGAAATAGTGTCTCATTCCCATTACGTAGGGAAAGTCTTTTGAGCCCTGCTCTTTCCGGGGAACAGGGTGCCATTTGGGACGTGTGGAGTGGAAGACCAACTCATTTATCATGATCAATGTCTTTATGCAACTATCATATCAGTGGAAAACAGAAGGCTTTTCATGGTCACAACACCCAATGAAGCAGAAAATGGGAGAGAGAACAGTCCACGATCAAACAGGAAGTTAGTGGGGGGAGACAATGATTGTCAACCAAACTGGGAGAAAATCTAATTGTACATTTTTTTCCATGGCCAACATATGGTGGAGGTAATGTAAGTGACTGGTGAGAGACAGATGTTTCTTTGTATTAAAATCCACTGTTGGCATCGTTTATGTAACATAACCTAGTTTTTCAATATTCATGATTGATTCATGGTCTTATTCAATGTTATCATTGTTTGAAGAAAACATTTCCTGTTTTTCTGTCTACATGTGGATTACACATGGAAGGCCATTGAAAATATAGGCTATTTGTGCATGCTATTGTGTCTATAAATTGTATTTCTACAGTGAAAGTACAAAGTCTGGGCCTCACAGGTGGCACTGCAGTCTAATGCACTCTTTCGTAGCACCAAGCTGACCACCAAAATTTAGGTTTGAGACTTGACATTGCCCTTAGCTGAGTGATGGTAGGGAAGCCCCATGTTGATACAAATTAGCCAGCATTTCCCAGGGATGTCCTGATCTCACGTAGCTCTAGCAACTCTCTCAGGCAGCTGGACACCTCTGTAAAATAAAATTATATTGGTCAAGCTCTATAAAGATTTTTAAATTTTTACATGTGCATGGGATAATCAAAATATGGCCACCTATATAACCACACTCCGAGTAATCAAAGAATTTAGGTTATGACAGGCGTCTTTGTAACTTCTTCACTGGCCATGCCCCTTATTCATATTACTCACACATGGAACACAGAACAGATACCAGGTCATTCTCAGGGCAAGCTAAGATCTATCTCAACAGATTAACAGAGAACCCTGTGGTCTGTTATTTACTCATTAACTTAGGTCACAGCATACTAAATGAAACCACTATAGAAATGAAAATAAACACATAACCGCCAACTTATTATAAAATATTAATAATATCAAAACATCATATTTTGGTTCTCAGTTTCAAATTTCTATCACACCTTCAATGCTAACAGAGGTCGTCAGGTTATTGAGTGTGCCCACAGTGTTGAACGTTCTTACTTTCATGTTGGAAGAGGAGTGTGGAAAAAGACAGAATGGCTTGGTGCAAATACCTATGGGGAAGATGCAAACATAAACTGTCCTGAATCCGTTGGGCGTTGTAGTTGCAAGATCGCCATATTTGGAAATGGTTACAATTGGTAAGGGCGAAAAAGGGGGGCATAAAATGCATTATTTATTAAATATTTTAATCTCTGTCACATTATCTGAAAAAGAGGGGTTACAAAATGATAATAATAAGGTTTTCAAATGAAAATCCTCACACATCAATTCAGAGAAAATATATTTTAAATACTTTTTGAACCCAGGTCTGATGTGTAGTAAAAACGAAATGCCATAGGGACACTTAAAACTTAAAGGGCACTTTTAACAAAACATAAATGTATGGAATATTCAACACAGTCCCTTGAGAGAGGTTGAGCATATTAATACAGAGATGACTCAGATCATAACATACAGTGAGGATATTAAGGATTGTGTCATCAGAAGAGAGCATGAAGAAGCAAATCTGGCAAATACACAATAATCTCCTGCGGTGCTGCTCGTAAAAAGAATGAGACGCTATTAATCACCCAATCACTTTGTTCAGCTGTCGCAGCGAGAAACTTAAGCTCAGACAAATGTTCCAGTTGGACATCGCGTGCCTAGGGTTATGATTGTGATTCGAACAGTCCATCACAGCTGTCTCGACACACACACACATGACACAAAAATACACTCATGACACATGCAAATGGATGCACGCACACACACACATCCACTCCAACCCCGCTGTCATTTGACAAGTCCTGAAAACAGAACAGTTGAAGATGAGTGTGACCAAGCTTTTGACTGGTACTGCAATTTGATCACTGCATGTACATACACATGCATTCAACTGTCCACCTGAAGTTATAGAATATGTCTGACGTTCTACCTGAAGGAGTAATAAAAGAGAAAACCCAGCCAGCATGACCTCTTGAACTCTGGGAAACCTGGCACACTGAAAATGTTATCATCCAGTGGAAGTAGGTACGACGTTCTCTAGTTATCTAAGTCTAGCGCTTTTATGTTGCACTTCTTCAAACAGGGGCGGTAAAACGAGCCCTGACAGATTTAGAGCGTGCTCTTTGTCCTATGTGTCACGCAATGTACTAACACTCAAATAGCGGGAAAGATCGGGGCACACAAGGACATAGAACATTGTCTTTTCAGCCTTTGAATGCAGTCATAGCTAGAATGTGCTGTGGAAGCTGAGGGGCGGGCCTGAAGAAAGGTCACCGCTCACATATGTATAGACAGAGCTATGAATGCCTGGAAAAAACATCCATCACGTCTAAATTATAGTTGTAGTCATGTTTTGAGGCTTTTGTATATGTTGTTCACCGAAATTGGACTCAAAAGTTAACCTCTAAACTTCTGATGAAGTTCTGCTGTGGCCTATCACATTTAGTTAATTCGTGAAATCACTGTGCTTCTGTCAATAATTTAAAAGTACAAAAATGGATCTGGCAACAAAGGAATTTACCTTCAAAACTGTAAAGCAATAACATCACACTTTTTACTATAACATAATATATAGCTATGTCAGGTATTTACTGACAAATATTATATTTTGAATATGACAAGCAAATGTACAGTACAAGTCCCAAAATGTAAAGAATATTAAGGGCATGTTGCTCTATTTTAATAGAGTTAAGCAGTGAAAGGCACAAATGCCAAGTACTGTACAGTAACTTGTTTACTTGAATCAAGTGCAGCTCATTATCCCTAACATAGCACATCACACATGCAAAACCTCTTCCCTGCTCCAGGATCCTTTAGTCGTAGTGATAAATAGACCTGGGAAAAAGCAGCATGCTGGAGCTCTGGGCTAGCTGACCAATGGCCTTGGAAGGGAGCTTGACACCCAGTCATATTGATTCTCTTTCCCTTAGAAATATAATATCACCATGCGAAAACCCTGATGTTACCTGGAAGCCCAAGACCTCCAACATGTAAGGCAACTTGACACCATAAATTGGAATTGTGGGTTTATCCACTATCCATATTCAACCATCATCCATAGGGGTGTAGTTAGTGGTACAGAATACACTAGAGGTCACCTATACACACATAACATTAATGCCACAACAATGCACACACTTGGTTAATGGACTGAACTGGCACAGAGACACAAAGAGAAAAGACAGATCCATATTAAGATGTCTTTGGTCATTATTGGTTTGTTTGGAGTCCCGATAGCTGACATGGCAACAGCTAGTCTTCATGGGATTCGACAATTAACGAAAAATACTTAGGGGTCAACTAGGGGCCAACCAAACATTAAAATGTACATACATTTCGCACAGGCTGAGGTAAATATGGTAGTAACCATGGCTATACAGACAGCAAGAACAATAGAGTAGGGGGTGTCTAGTTGTTCAGTTCCCCACCATCCCCTCATTCACCCATAATCACCTGTAACAGGATTAGTTCTGGGGCTCAGAGCTCTGTCATATGGTTCATGATACATTTGCTGAAAACTTCCAGTCGCCCCTCCCCTTTATGCTGATCAGGCGCTGTGATGGAGGAGCCCCCCCACTAAGAGCTTCACGTCCCTCCATCTTTCTTTCTCTACCCATACATCAATTCTTACTCCCACGCCTCTGGGCCGTGCTGCGGCCTCTGTGCTTTCCTCCATGTCATGAATTAAGCAAGAACCCAGCAATTTCCAAGCTTTCCCAGCACTTTCCCAACACCCTGATCTTGTGGGATTTGGGAAACTAATGTCAAAATATTCACTTTAATTCACTGCCCCTTTCAGATGAACAGAAATTCATTTTATGAACTTTTTGTTTCGTCTTTCAGAGTTCTGTTTGTGATCCTCATTGTGTTGAAAGTAACTAAACTTGATGCTGAATATTAGGGATAGTTCTCATTGCTTATTTTGTTCATGCTGCACACTGATGACATTTTTGCCATGTTTTAGCCAGTGTGCAATTCTACCCATTTTGCGATGTCTCTATGTCTGATATGAAATGAGTGACTCAGACATTCCAACAAAATCAGTAGGCGAAAAAAAGAAGATAAAAATTGTTAGCTAACATTGCCTACCCTCCCATCGAGTGTTGCACCCACCTATCGGATTCACCCCAAAGTGTGTCAAACACTGCCCAATTCCGACTTACCTGAGAACAGTGTACAGTATGTGTGTCCCTTAAATCCAATACAGACAAGAATCCTACCTCCACATTGTCATCTTTATACAAACCAACAAGACTTAACCTCTCTCAACTTATCTGATATAAAACCTGGAAGCAGTTTGCTATTAATCATAGTATACAATCAGCCTTTTCCAGCTACAATAGTTATTTACAACATTAACAATATCTACACTGTAGTTCTGCTCAATTTCATGTTATTTATATGGACAAAAAAATGTGCGGTAACACTTTATTTGAAGGGGTGTGCATAAGAGTGGTATGACACTGTCATGATACTGTCATAACCATGACATGACACATGAAGGAATCATTTTGAACGTTTATGAATGTTGTCATTAGGTGTAATTCGGTTGATTATGTCATTTTTTATGCAAGGTTGACATTGTTTGGGATGTCTTTTTTATGACAACTTGACATTAGCTGAGACAACATAACCTGCCAATGTCTTTGTTATGACAACTTGACATTAACTGAGACAAAATATCCTGTCAATAGCTTTGTTATGACAACTTGACATTAACTAAGACAACATAACCTGTCAGTGTCTTTTTTTATGACAACATGACAGTAACCAAGACAGCATAACCATGGGCCTAATTATCAAGCTTGAAGAAACTATTTAGCCAGTATTCTGTCTGCCATAAAAGGAACTTTGCTGATCATGAGACTGGTGCTCATACTCAGCATATTGAGCATGCATGGCAGAAATACAAATTGGAAATATGGAGTCATAAAGGTAATCGCACTCCTGAGTCACTGAAGATTCACCTCAAAATGATAGTGGCACCACTGGTTAGCCATACGCCATTATAATGGTGTCTTGGGCAGACTTTTCCATGATGTGAAAAAACAAGTCAAGTTAATATCAAAGTTTTTTGCAGGAACATAGTTTGTACTGTAATTTTGTTAATGTTGATGCAAGACATCCATTCATGTATCTAGTGGTTTACATGAACAATAGGCTAAGTAATATCCATTATTCAAGAGATAATATACATAATCCAATTTGTTAATATGATTACAGTGCGGTAACCATTATTAAAAGGTAGACTGGCTACTTGCGTCTTCAAATAGGTGTGACACACACAAAATGTATGGTCGCATTTGGGGTTGATATATCATTTTGGAGGACACTTTTATATTGAAGGACACTTACTACGGTTGGCCTATAGGGGGCAGTTTGACGTGGTCGTGTTGCGTTAGGACTGTTAACGATCAAAACACCGGCGCGTTCTCGTAACTCATCAAGGAAAAGCCAAGTCTTTCTCATCATTTATCCTGTTTTCCTGGTCGGTAAAGTACAAAAGTACACTGGACCTTTCGATACAGTTTGACAACTTGCCTGTTAAAGTGTATATAGAGGGTTGGAAAAGCGTGGTAATTGTATAACTATGACAGAGACCCATGTCTATGTAAAATGCCGTGACGGTGGTGCATTCCTTTGGAAAAAACGAATTTGTTACTGTACTGTACTGAATTGTTTTTTCGAAAACAACACTCCTGACAATATCCCTAGGATTAATATAATTGAATTTTGTAACTGTATTGATTAGGAACTTTCCAATCGTTGCACTGTAAGGGTTAGCGATTAGCTAGTTCCTTGTTGTTAGCTGGCTTCGGTTGGTTATTAGCTGGCTCCAGTTAGCTGTATGCTAGCTCCAGTCAAGTGTTTGTCAGTTCCGGGTAGCACTTTGCTAACTTGCTCAGCCATGTTGTATTTGTGTTAACATGAAGGTAATTTGTTAAACTATCACTATCTAGCCTACTTTATAAATAATGTTTTCAATGTGATTATATTATGAATAGTTTATATTACTTAGGCTATTGTTCATGCAAAGAACTAGGTACTGTACATGAATGAATGTCCTGTATCAACATTAACAAATTATAGTACTAAGTGTGTTCTTGCAAAAAACGACATGAGTTTATGTCCTGTGTCAACGTGAACAAATGACACTACACTCTGTTTGTTAAAGCATTTGTAAACCATTAATAAAGTAAGGGTTATCATTTTTAACTGTTCATGTCTTGTTCATCATTGTTTATCAATGTTCGTTCAAGGTAACTACTGCATTTGTTAATGGTTGTTCATTGTACCCTTATCGGAAAGTGTTACCAAAGTAGGATTGTTGAAAGTAGTTTTTTTTTTAGGAAACATTTGTTGTGCAAAAACAATAAAGGAAATGTATTGCTTTTGCTAAGGTATTTAAAAGCATTTGACAGACATAATTACATCTTTTTGACAGTATTTGACAAAATTAATGACATCTTTATGACAAGTCCAAATTGTACCACTGTACTTGAGGTCAAGAAAAGTATTCATGACACTGTTATGAAAGTCTTTGACAGTGTTATAACACGTCATGACATCTTTATGACAAGTCCAAATTGTACCACTGTACTTGAGGTCAAGAAAAATATTCATGACACTGTTATGAATGTATTTGACAGTGTTATAACGCATCATGACATCTTTATGACAAGTCCAAATTGTACCACTTTACTTGAGATCAAGAAAAATATTCATGACACTGTTATGAAAGCATTTGACAGTGTTATAACACGTCATGACATTTTTATGACAAGTCCAAATTGTACCACTGTACTTGAGGTCAAGAAAAATATTCATGACACTGTTATGAATGCATTTGACAGTGTTATAACACGTCATGACATCTTTATGACAAGTCCAAATTGTGCCACTTTACT
>JACXGI010004551.1:28073-39005 GCA_016801175.1 Esox masquinongy | reverse complement strand
ATAACACATAAAGCTAAATAGTTTCTTCAAGTTTGATAATCAGGCCTGCTATGACATGTTTATGACAGGTTATGTTTCTGACTAAATGCACCACAGCATGGTTTGGCGTTTGCTCCGTAGTCGACAGGAAGGCCCTGCAACGGGTGGTGGAAACCACCCAGCACATCACTGGTACCCAGCTCCCGGCCATCGTAGACCTCCAGCACAAGCGGTGTCTGCACAGGGTGTGTGGCATCTTCAGGGACCCTTCACATCCATGCTACAAACTGCCCTCCTTCCATCAGGCAGGTGGTACAGGTCTTTTTGTTCCCGCACCAGCAGGCTCAGGAACACTTTCTTTCCATCTGCTGTAACCCTGCTGAATTCCGTGACCCATCACTAACCATATCCACCCTTTGTACTACTGGACTCTGACAGTGCCTTGCAAAATCTGAAGTTTTCAGTTGTTACAGGTACGGTTCTACCTCAGGAACCTCATTGCTGCTATCCCTGCATTTCAGTTGCACATTCTACCCTACTTCAATTTCATTGTACTGTACTTGTTCAATTACAATAAAGTTGAATCTAATCTAATGTTGTCGTGGTTAATGTCAAGTTGTCATAACAAAGACATTGACAGGTTGTGTTGACTCAGTTAATGTTAAGTTTTCATAACAAAGACATCCCAAACAATGTCAACCTTGCATAAAAAATGATATAATCAACCGAATGACACCTAATGACAACATTCATAAACGTTCATAATGATTCTTACATGTGTCATGTCATGGCTATGACAGTATCATGACAATATCATGTCACTCTTATGCACACCCCTTCAAATAAAGTGTTACCAAATGTGCTTTTCATTTGAAAACAAGGACATTTCAAAGTGACCCCAAACTAGACAGTAGTGCACATGAAATTAGTTTAAATAGGAAATAGCAAAATTAAGAGGAAATATACTCACTGAAAAGATTAGAAATAATTACTTTTAAAATGACTTTTAATTGAAGTAATAACTGTGTCCTTCAAAGTTTGCTTTCGTCAAAGAAACCTCCATTTGCAGTTGGATTGGCTTGATGGGCACTACTTGCATACCATACGGTCAAGCTGCTCCAACAACAGTTCATTAGGGTTAAGATCCAGTGACTGTGCTGGCCATTCCATTTTAGACAGAATACCACCTGACTGCTTCTTCCTTAAATAGTTCTTGCATAGTTTGGAGCTGTGCTTTGGGTCATTGTCCTGTTGTAGGACGATATTGGCTCAGATCAAGCGCCATCCACAGGGTATGGTATGTCATTGCAAAATGGAATGATAGCATTCCTTCTTCAAGATCCCTTTCACCCTGTAAAAATCTCCCATTTTACAACCACCAAAGCACCCCCAGACCATCACATTGCCTCCACCATGCTTGGCGTCAAGCATGAATGGTAGTGTATATTCTACCTGTACTCTCAACAAGAGATAATAAAACCCCTCGGCCAAACGGTGGCCACAATCAAAAATCAAAACACTTCAGACAAACCATGTGGCCATCAAACCAAACTCTTGATCTGGGCGTAGGGACTTTAAGCTACAGCTTGCCAATCAAATCCTGGCATAATCCTCCCTGCTTATCGGTGCAGAAGGCCAGGGTAAGCATAACAGTGTCTTGCTGTTCTTTATCCCCTCTCAGCGTGGACCTCGATGCTGATGAGAGGAGAGGGGGACACAGGTGGAGACCTGGAACAGTGTCATCATGGATCCTCAGACAGAAGAGAAACAGTCTGGCTTAGACGGCGGGGGCCGGATTTAGGCGTCCTTCGAAAATGCCAGCCAAATGCCTTTTTCTCTCTCTCAGTCTAATACCCTCATCTCGTAACAATATCATTGTGGAAGCAGGGTATTCATGGAGAGTGGAGAAAGGCTTGAATGTTGAACAGACGGCGGAGTGAGACTGGGTGTTTATCCACCCACCTGAGGTCCAACCTGGGCCAGGGATGACCACAAGACCGGGGGGGGGGTGGAATCTGAACTGTGCTAAGATCCCTTAGGAGCAAAAGAGAACATGACAACAGCAGCAAAAAGGAACGGAGGGAAAGCCGTAGGCCTAATGCCTGAAGTAAAACACACAAACCCTTTGTAAGCATTAAAGGGGGGAAAAACAGTGGATCTCACTGATAAATTGTCCAGAGTAAATGTATTAATTCATTTTTATGCATAAATAGCTTCCAAACCTTCATGAAACATTTAGGAATTGTGTAAATTTCTTTGAGATGACCAATTAATTAGAATATCACTTTAAAATGAAAAGGTTTTTGGAGTCTTCGATGTAATATTAATACAAACTTAACTTATTAAGAGAACTGGAGAGGAAAGAAATGCACCACAGCATTTCCAAAATGATGTTTTGTGTAGGATGTGAAGAACACAGTATGTGCTGTTATCAACAACAAATTGGTATTAGAATATTGCCAGTTCCTATCATTGCAGTCTCCGAAAGTAACCAGCAAAGAAATGGGAACTAAAAACAGAATGAATAGCCAACCTGTTACTGTACTCTATTCTGGTTTTTACTGGGGGAAAAAGAGGTTTAGTAAGGATTTCTACAGGAAATGTTCGATCTTTAACGCTTAACTCGATCTTTAACTCTTAACTGATCTTTAACTCTTAACTGAACTTGGCTTCCCTCCAAAAGAGTACAGTTATGTCTTGCTATCCTACTTCTTCAAGTACACATCCCCAACCTCTCAGTAGCTCATAATTCATTCATACTACCTCACTGTATCAAATCACAGGGCCTGCATTCACTGACCTGCTTCACACAACCTGCTCCCTATTAACACCCATCATTATTAATCTAATCAATTATAATCATTTGACGAGCCAAAGGCTGAGCAAATGTTATACCGAGTGAGCCTTCCCAACATGTCACGCATCCCAATTAGAAATGGCTGAATTCTCCCTCAGTCAATTCCTTCTGTAATGTGGTGAGGATGATGAGGGGAAAGTATCGAGCATTCGACAGCAGAAAACTATCCGTTCAGTAAACCAGCTTAATTATGTTTATCCGCAACAATGCCGGTAGGTTCCCTTGTGAGTGAACTGCCCTAGATTGACCTGGTGAAAATATCCTTGGCCATAATCACTAAGCTTTGATTTCACTTTGCCCAGTTATTAAACTATACCTAGACAGCTGCAGATGCTTCGATTAATAGGAAGGACACGGTTCTCTACAGCCTGTGCTACGCTATGTGGACTAAAGAGTAATGATAATTAATGACAAGCTAACTAGGGGGAGGAGAATATGCAGATTCACTTTTCCATAGTTCTATACTAATTTGCTCCCAATAGAGTTAACATTCACGGATTATCTACTTAAGGGTCATTGGATTCACAAGAACACCTCAACGGCGTTGCACGTTGGATTATAGAGCTATGACAGGTTGCATTAGGTGACATTTGCATGGACAAGTTGAGGTGTAATCAGACAGTCTAGAAATTGAGAGAACCTACTCATTTAAAATATGTAGATTGATGTACAACCCCGTTTCCCAAAAAGTTGTGATGCTGCGTAAAATGCAAATAAAAACAGAATGCAACGATGTGCAAATCATTTATCCTTATATGTAATTGAATATAGTACAAAGAAAACATCAAATGTTGAAACTGAGAAATGTTACTCTTTTTGGAAAAATACTCGTCCATTTTGAATTTGATGCCAGCAACATGTTTCAAAAAAGTTGAGACAGGGGCATGTTTAGCACTGTGTTGCATCACCTCTTCTTTTAACAATACTGTGTAAGCGTTTGGGAACTGAGGAAACCAACTGCTGTAGTTTCGAAAGTGAAATGTATTCCCATTCTTGCTTGATATAGGATTTCAGCTCCTCAACATTTCAGGGTCTCCTTTGTCATATTTTTAACATTTCAGTATGCTACAAATGTTTTCAATGGGTGCCAGGTCTGGACTGCAGGCAGGCCAGTTTAGCACCCGGACTCTCATACTACGGAGCCGTGCTGTTGTAATCAATCAATCAATCAAATTTATTTATAAAGCCCTTTTTACATCAGCAGTTGTCACAAAGTGCTTTTACACAACACCCGGCCTTAAAACCCCAAGGAGCAAACAACAGTAGTGTTGAATTTTAGTGGCTAGGAAAAACTCCCTAAGAAGGCCGAAATTTAGGAAGAAACCTAGAAACCTAGCTCTATGAGAGAAGGCTCTGCCTCCGGCTGTTTGTTTAGAAATTCTAGGTACAATTAAAAGGCCTGCATCTTGCGATCTAAGGTTACGTGTAGGTATGTATGGCTGGATCATTTCAGCGAGGTAAGTAGGAGCAAGTCCATGTATTGATTTATAGGCTAACAATAAAACCTTAAAATCAGCCCTAACCCTAACAGGCAGCCAGTGTAAAGAGGCTAGTACTGGAGTAATGTGTTCACATTTTTTTGTTCTAGTTAGGATTCTAGCAGCCGTGTGCAGCACTAGTTGAAGTTTATTTATTGATTTATCAGGGTAACAGGTAAGAAGAGCATTGCAGTAATCTAATCTAGAAGTAACAAAAGCATGGATTAGTTTTTCCGCATCAGTTTTTGATAGAAAGTTTCTGATTTTTGCAATGTTTCGAAGATGAAAATAAGCAACTCTTGAGATATATTTTATATGTTAATCAAAGGAGAGGTCAGGGTCAAGGGTAATGCCAGGGTTTCTTACAGTTTTTTGGGATACGACCATGCAGCCGTCGAGATTCACAGTGAGATCTGCCAACAAAGCTCTTTGTTTCTTGGGTCCTAAAACAAGCATTTCTGTTTTTCTTGAGTTTAAAAGCAAGAAGTTCTCTGTCATCCTCTTCCTAATATCTGAAACGCATGCTTCCAAAGTAGCTAATTTTGGGGCTTCTCCATGCTTCATCGAAATATATAACTGTGTGTCATCAGCATAACAGTGAAAATTGACATTGTGATTCCGGATTACATCACCCAGAGGCAGCATATAAAGTGAGAACAATAATGGGCCCAGAACCGAGCCTTGAGGAACACCAAAACATACCTTTGATTTGTCAGAGGATATGCCATACACACATACAAACTGATATCTTTCAGATAAATAAGATTTAAACCAGGCTAGAACATGTCCACGTAGCCCAATATGGGTTTCCAGTCTCTCTAAGAGAAGGGGAGTGATCAAGAGTGTCAAAAGCAGCACTAAGATCAAGAAGCAACAGAGCGGATGCAGAACCTTTGTCTGAGGCCATTAGAAGGTCATTTGTTACCTTCACGAGTGCAGTCTCAGTACTATGATGGGGTCTGAAACCGGACTGAAGCATTTCATAAATGTTATTTGTCTTCAGGAAGGCATTCAGTTTTTGGGAAACACATTTTTCTAAGATTTTTGAGAGGAACGGGTGGTTCGATATTGGCCTATAATTGTTTAATATGTCTGGATCCAGATTAGATTTTTTTAGAAGAGGCTTAATTTCCGCTATTTTTAGTGAGTTTGGTACACATCCGGAGGAATGGGAACAATTTATTATGTTCAACATTGGCTGACCTAGCACCGGAAATAGCTCCTTAAATAATTTTGTTGGAATCGGGTCTAGCTGACAATTTGTGGGTTTAGAACTCATTACAAATTTAGTGAATGTGTCGAGCAATACGGGATCAAAAAATTCAAGTGTCCCCATTGACACCTGGTCAGGGAGGTTCAGGACCTTCTCAGGACAACTGAGATTTTGGGGACTATAACTATTTAAGGAGGAGTCAGTTATTTGTTTTCTAATGGTGATGATCTTTTCATCAAAGAAGTATGTATTCATTACAGCTAAAGTGAAGACCCACTTCACTTGTTGAGCGTTGCTTTTTTGTTAACTTTGCAACTGTATCGAAGAGAAATTTTGGATTATTTTTGTTCACCTCAATCAGGTTGGAGAAATAAGCTGATCGAGCAGATGAGTGCTTTTCGGTATTGTAGTGTACTGTCTATCCAGGTTAGTCTGAATACTTCCAACTTGGTGGAGCGCCACTTTCGCTCCAGTTTTCTGGAGGCTTGCTTGAGTGCTCTAGTATTGTCTGTGTACTAGGGAGCAAGTTTCTTGTTGCGTATGTCTTTTGTTTTTAGTGGTACAACCGTATCTAAAGCATTTCGCAGTATTGAGTTTAGATCCTCGATTAGATCGTTTGCGGATTTATTTACTCTGTCATTGGTCAGCGAGCTTGGAAGAATAGCAAGAAATCTATTTGTAGTCCCAGAATTTATAGTATGGACTTTGAAACTCATTGTTTGCGGACGGAGCAAGCGGATTTCTTGTTTTAACGGTAAATGTAATAAGACAGTGATCCGATATTCCAGGATTTTGGGGGGAAATTATTAGATCTACAATATCTATTTCTTGTGACAGGACTAAATCTAAGGTATGATTGTGGCAATGCGTTGGACCTGAGAGATGTTGGATAAAACCCATTGAGTCAATTATGGCTTCAAAGCCTTTTTGAAGAGGGTCATTGGATTTTTCCATATGAATACTGAAATCGCCAAAAATTAGAATAATATCTGCCATGACTACAAGGTTAGACAATAATTCTGGAAACTCATTGAGGAACATTTTGTATGGCCCGGGGGGCCAGTAAATAGTAGCTGGCCATTTTATTGGCCTTTTTCAGAAGGATAATGCGCACTGCCACAAAGCAAAAATGGTTCAGGAATGGTTTGAGGAACACAACAACGAGATCAAGTTGTTGATTTGGCCTCCAAATTCCCCAGATCTCAATCCAATCAAGCATCTGTGGGATGTGCTGGACAAACAAGTCTGATCCATGAAGGCCCCACCTTGCAACTTATAGGACTTAAAGGATCTGCTGCTAACGTCTTGGTGCCAAGTACAACAGAACACCTTCAGAGGTCTAGTGGAGTCCCTGCCTCGATGGGTCTGGTCTGTTTTGGCGGCAAAAGGGGGACCTACACAATATTAGACAGGTGGTCATAATGTTATGGCTGATCGGTATATGTACAGTATCTCACAAAAGTGAGTACACCCCTCACATTTTTGTAAATATTTGATTATATCTTGTCATGTGACAACACTGAAGAAATGACACTTGGCTACAATGTAAAGTAGTGTATAGCTTGTATAACTGTGTAAATTTGCTGTCCCCACAAAATAACACAACACACAGCCATTAATGTCTAAACCGCTGGCAACAAAAGTGAGCACACCCCTAAGTGAAAATGTCCAAATTGGGCCCAAAGTGTCAATATTTTGTGCGGCCACCATTATTTTCCAGCACTGCCTTAACCCTCTTGGGCATGGAGTTCACCAGAGCTTCACAGGTTGCCACTGGAGTCCTCTTCCACTCCTCCATGACGACATCACGGAGCTGGTGGATGTTAGAGACCTTGCACTCCTCCACCTTCTGTTTGAGGATGCCCCACAGATGCTCAATAGGGTTTAGGTCTGGAGACATGTTTGGCCAGTCCATCACCTTTACCCTCAGGTTCTTTAGCAAGGCAGTGGTCGTCTTGGAAGTGTGTTTGGGGTCGTTATCATGTTGGAATACTGCCCTGCGGCCCAGTCTCCGAAGGGAGGGGATCATGCTCTGCTTCAGTATGTCACAGTACATGTTGGCATTCATGGTTCCCTCAATGAACTGTAGCTCCCCAGTGCCGGCAGCACTCATGCAGTCCCAGACCATGACACTCCCACCACCATGCTTGACTGTAGGCAAGACATTTGTCTTTGTACACCTCACCTGGTTGCCGCCACACACACTTGACACCATCTGAACCAAATAAGTTTATCTTGGTCTCATCAGACCACAGGACATGTTTCCAGTAATCCATGTCCTTAGTCTGCTTGTCTTCAGCAAACTGTTTGCAGGCTTTCTTGAGCATCATCTTTAGAAGAGGCTTCCTTCTGGGATGACAGCCATGCAGACCAATTTGATGCAATGTGCGGTGTATGGTCTGAGCACTGACAGGCTGACCCCCCCACCCCTTCAACCTCTGCAGCAATGCTGGCAGCACTCATACGTCTATTTCCCAAAGACAAGCTCTGGATATGACGCTGAGCACGTGCACTCAACTTCTTTGGTCGGCCATGGCGAGGCCTGTTCTGAGTGGAACCTGTCCTGTTAAACCGTTGTATGGTCTTGGCCACCGTGCTGCAGCTCAGTTTCAGGGTCTTGGCAATCTTGTTATAGTCTAGGCCATCTTTATGTAGAGCAACAATTCTTTTTTTCAGATCCTCAGAGAGTTCTTTGCCATGTGGTGCCATGTTGAACTTCCATTGACCAGTATGAGGGAGTGTGAGAGCGATAACACCAAATTTAACACACCTGCTCCCCATTCACACCTGAGACCTTGTAACACTAACGAGTCACATGACACCGGGGAGGGACAATGGCTAATTGGGCCCAATTTGGACATTTTCACTTAGGGGTGTACTCACTTTTGTTGCCAGCGGTTTAGACATTAATGGCTGTGTGTTGAGTTATTATATGTTGAGTTATATAAGAGAAAACGCCAACTTACACTGACAGAAAACATTTAACATTTTCTTGAAAGGTAAACTATCAATCAATCAATAAAATGTATTTATAAAGCTCTTTTTACATCAGCAGTTGTCACAAAGTGCTTTTACAAAACACCCGGCCTTAAACCCCAAGGAGCAAACAACAGTAGTGTTGAATTTCAAAACTATGAATTAAAGAAGTAAAGAAACAGCCTGAGCAAACCATATTTATTCACCATTTTTGGTATGTTACGACTATTAAAATGCTATTAATATTTCTTACTTCAGCTGAACACCGAAAATATAGTACTTTTAATAAATGGTAATGACACAGAAAACAATGCTACTTTGGATTATCAGCAGAAATGAATCCAGACTGAATTCAAAGCAAGGCTAACACTTTGGCACCTGAGTTATGTTCTGGGTGAGCTGTAGGGGTGGGAACAAGATGCTAGGTATAACGCCCACACTGACATTACTGTTGACATGCATGATGTCCATAAAGGAACCTTGCTAATGGGATTTCCAAGGGCTCAACGGTCCAATAAAAGAGATCATCCAAGGACTTGTCAATGCTCAGATTAACTCGTAAAAAACAGAGTAGGCAGAGAATATTAAAGGTAAATCGGGCTAAATATATATCTATGTGTTAATGAATGTTAAAACAAATTACAGAAAGATATTCAAAAACAGGGTGTTGTGTCAATGCTCATACAACATAAACTAAACCTTGTGTGTGTGAAAAGTAGAACACTGTATAAATGTGGGTTATTTCCACCCCATACAAACGCATGCGTTACATTCCCTGCTATAAGTTGATCTAGATCAACATGTCTGTTAAATGACTTTAATGTAAATCTTATAAATCTAATGTCTATTCAATTCAATCGAATATAGATGTTATTGATTTATGTTTCACTCAAAAGGACTACAAGGTTCAGTTAGAAGGTGGTGTTGTGAGGTTTCGGGGGGATTTGTGATGACTGGCGCGAAGTTCGTATAGACACGCAGATGTTGAATGGGTGGAGGATGTCAGAGTGAAATGTAGCCTTGGCGGGTGCCAAGATACACCCAGCGTCAGAAATAGACACAGGTAGATACCAGGCGCTAGCCACAAGACACTGGCACATGGTGAAGTGAACTTGGCACGGGCAGCAAGCGAACAGATGTTAGATCCAGGACAGATAATTACATCAGTGAGCGAGCAGACCTTTTTCCACTTAATTTCCATCTTTTAAAAGTGTGACTAGTCCCTGAGGCTCTCGGCTAGCGAGACATCCCCTGGACCGGTTTCCTGGTAGGGTTCCCACAGCTTTGCGTTGTGCCCAGTCGGGGTGCTGAACAGTGGGGCTTCAACAAGACCTAGGCCTCGGTGGGGGGGTGTCAGTCCTGCCGGTATAAGCAGGTGGAGGTGATGGTGGGGAGGGTGCAAAAGCTGTCAGCAAAATTAATCTGTTTTGTTGTGTACACTCACCATCAAGGAGAATACACCCAGGGTAATTAAATAGTGCTCAGATGACACACATGCCTTGTTGATGAAATAACAAATCGGGTTTCAATTGGCAATTTCACCCTTCATCAAATGCCAAATTGACATCAGCATTATAATGTAATCTTCAAAAAATCTTAATGGCAAAAGAAATGTAGTTGATGTGTTAAAAAGAAAAGAAAAAAGGTTGCTGGTTGCGGAATTTTACCTGGTGTCATAATCTAAGTTATGTATTTTTGACAGAAATATTTGTATTTAATGTATTTATTATTGGGGTGACCTTGACATTTGCATATTTAACTATCAGATTAGATTTCTTGCATCATTTCTAATTTCATTATTACCTTTACACCCTCACCCCCACAGGATGAATATATTTTCTTACAGCTATTTGTCATTTTAAGGCAAAATACTGTATATGTAATATACAGTTGTCCTCAAAAGTTTGCATACCCTTGGGGAATTGGTAATATACAGCTCCGGAAAAAATTAAGAGACCACTGCACCTTTTTCTTTCCTTTCCAAAAAAGTTGAAAAGGAACGTGTTGAGTGAGGAAAAGAAGCATTCAATTTGCAGTGGTCTCTTAATTTTTTCTGGAGCTGTATGTACCATTTGTAAAGAAAACATGAGTGAGCAGGCAAAACATGTCTTTTATTTCTTATGGGATTCACATTCAACTATAGGTCATAACAGAATGGCACAATCATAAAACAAAACATGGCAACAAAGAAAAAAAATGAACTGACCCCAGTTCAAAAGTCTGCATACTTGTGTGCAATTGGCCTGTACTCTGCTGGCTATACTCGGCCCTCATTCAGGGTGGTTGCGGTTGGCGGGTATCACTTTGGTTGATGCTTGGCAATGTGGGTGGATTGTTTTCCTGCCTGTTGGGCCCTGTCCGGGGCCTCCCCCGGATAGGGCCACAGTGTCACCGGACCCCCCTGTCTCAGCCCCAAGGTCTTACGCTGC
>JACXGI010004551.1:0-27973 GCA_016801175.1 Esox masquinongy | reverse complement strand
ACTTTATAAATAAATTTGATTGATTGATTGATTGCATACACTTAGATCCTAATACTGTGAATTGCCCCCTTTTGCATCAATGACAGCGTGCAGTCTTTTGTAATAGTTGTCTATGAGGCCCTGAATTCTTGTAGGTGGTATAACTGCCAATTCGTCTTGGCAAAATACCTCCAGGTCATTGTAAAGTCTTTGGTTGTCTTGCATGAAGTGCATGTTTGAGATCTCCCCAGAGTGGCTCGATGATATTAAGGTCAGGAGACTGTGATGGCCACTCCAGAACCTTCATCTTTTTCTGCTGTAATCACTGGAGGGTCAACTTGGCCTTGTGCATAGGGTCATTGTCGTGCTGAAAAGTCCTAGAGCGTCCCATGTGCAGCTTTCGTGCAGAAGAATGCAAATTGTTTGCCAATATTTTCTGATAACATGCCTCATCTTGCCATCAATTTTCACAAGATTCACCGTGCCTTTAGAGCTCACACACCCCAAAAACATCAGTGAGCCACCACCATGCTTCACAGTGGGGATGGTATTCTCTTCACTATAGGCCTTGTTGACCCCTCTCCAAACATTGCGCTTGTGGTTGTGACCATAAAGCTCTATTTTTGTCTCGTCACTCCAAATTACAGTGTGCCAGAAGCTGTGAGGCATGTCAAGATGGTGTCAGGCATATTGTAACCGGGCATTTTTGTGGCATTAAAAATGCGCAGTAAAGGCTTCTTTCTGGCAACTCGACTATGCAGCTCATTTTTGTTCAAGTATTGTCGAATTGTGCTCCTTGAAACAACCACACCATTTTTTTTTCTGAGGTTACATGAGGTTTCTCCTGAGGTTACATGAGGTTTTTTTTGTATCACGAACAATTCTTCTGGCAGTTTTGGCTGAAATCTGGTATCAAGAAATCCCCGAATTTTCCACTTCTAAATAAGTGATTTAACAGTATTGACTGGCATTTGCAAGGCTTTGGATATCTTTTTATATCCTTTTATATCTTTATAAAGTTCCATTACCTGGTTACGCAGGTCTTTTGACAGTTCTTTTCAGCTCCCCATGGCTCAATATCTAGCCTGCTCAGTGCATCCACGTGAGAGCTAACAAACTCATTGACAATTTATACACAGACACTAATTGCAATTTAAAAAGCCACAGGTGTGGGAAATTCACCTTTAATTGCCATTTTCACCTGTGTGTGTCATTTTGTGTGTTAATAAATGGCTTCATATGATAATTATCCTTAAATAATTATTATAAATAAAAGGATAATTAAGGATAATTTTTGCATGATCAGTCATATTTTCAAAATCAATGCCAAAATTTCACAATTTCTGCCAGGGTATGCAAACTTAAGAGCACAACTGTAATTTCATGTATGTATGTATACAGTGCTGTGGCAAGTAGTCAGGTGTTTGAATACCTTTGTAATCAGATTGCAACTGTCTGTACACAACTTCCAAAGCCACAGTATGCCACAAAATAAAATCCTACACACAAAAAGTTGTTGATTTCTATCAGTCTGAAAAGAGTTACAAAGCCATTTCTAGCGATCCACCAAACCACAGTGAGAGCCATATTGTCCAAATGGAGCCAGTTTGGGGCAGTAGTGAATCTTCTCAGGAGTGGCCACATTACCACAATCTTTCCACAAACAAGGCTCAAAATCTTCCAGGAAGTCATTAAAAACCCTAGAACAACATACAGGGATCCAGTTGGCCTCTCTCCCCTCAGCTAAGGGCCGTGCAACATTAATGTTCAGTTCGAGTTTGTCAAATAGCACCTGGATATTCCTCAACAGCTCTGGAACAATGTTCTAGGGACCGACTAGTAAAAATATTTTTGGATATCATGGGCTCTGTTGCTGTATGTTGACTGTATGGAGTAAATAGAATTCTACATTCTATCATAACGGTCCAAAATGGTGGTGGCAGCGTCATGGTGCTTTAGTGTAAGAATTGGGGATAGTTTTAGATTTAATCATTATGGGGTTAAGTTTATGGTTATGCGTTAACTTTATGTTAAATGTAGGCATAAACGTTACTGAGGTTATTGAGGTGAGACTAAGGGTAAGGGTTATAACTACGGTTAGGTTTAGGGGATAGGGAAAATAGGGATTTTTTTTCCCTGGTCCCCACAAGTAAAGAAAAACCCATGTTTTTGTGTGTGTGTGATAAATGGTATATCAAACAGTGTAATGAAACACATTATTTCCGACAGAGAGCAGGTATTGTGTTGTCCTCTGATGGGATTGACAAGTACCTTTCAGTCAAGAGTGCTGTAGTGTGTCAAGGGGCTGTTTCTTCCCCCCTCCCCCTTCAAAGGCTGTGTACCTCCTGCTGGTGAAATGGGAATACAAAAAGGCATCAGGCCTCCCTCACTGCCAGTGTGCCAGGCGATAACATTTGATTTGCATTTAACTGTTGAAAATGACAGGGCCCTCTCCATGACAATGGAGCCCTGGGCTCATTTGCATTATGTAGTTATTAGCAATGGGGCCACATTGATTTGTTTGGGAGCAAACAATGGGTGAGAATGCCACACTCGGAGTTGACATTTATGTATTGACGTGGTGATGCGCAAGTGATATGTGTCCGCCTTTTCACAGGTGTTTTCAATGAATGTAGACTTGCTTTTTTGTGTTAATTTGAGGCGTATGAATTCCATGAAAAAATAACCAATGAATATTTCCCCTTAATGTTACATAACTGCGTAATATGGTGCTTTGTATGTTAGTTTAAGCATCAGGTTGAATTGGGAAAGAATAGATACCTGCCTTCGGTCTCTGAAATGGTGAGCCTGTGCTCAATTGTCACCTCCGGTTTCTCAGAAATGGATTTGATACCACAGATGTAATTCATGTAATGCAATGGCATTCCTAGCTCGCTGTTCATGTATCTATTTTGACACCTGCGTGTCTCCTTCACATATTTTATTCACTACTCAGTATCTTCATGTTTTCCGAGACAGAAGTATATCATGTCACGATCTTGCTGTACAAAATAGTGTCATTTCCTTTGAGACGTCCTCAAAATTATTGTGTTGCAATAGAACTGTGAAAACAATTCAACAACATCTCCACCACCTATCTCCTCCAGAAAAGAAGTGTTCCAATCACTGGCATACCGGTGACCCCCGCAGCCCCCACACAGCAGGGAGGCCCACAAGGTGTTAGGAGGCCCATGTGGATGTCGCCCATCCCCCCACCAAAAAAAACAAGGTCAATGAGACAGCCGTAACGTAAGCGACTAGCATGCATCATCCGTCCTGTCCCCCATCAAACACATGCGTCAATGTAGCTGGCAGGCTTGCGTTATCCATTCATCGTCGGCTTTTCTTCCTGTCGGGTCCAGCAACACTGCAGTACACCAGTGGTTCTAATCCAGAGACATAAAAAATGGCACCCTATTAGGACAATGCTTCTGGGCATTACACCCTTCTAATTTTTACCTAACATTGCGACAGAAGAGGAGCGGGCTGTCATAATTGAGCCATGCTGTGGTTGAGAGGACTCTTGGGATGAGAGAGAGATACGACAAGAAAACACAGACCACAATATGCTGCAGATCCCCCTAACTCTATTAATCATCCTTCTTTCACTCTCTGTCTCTCACTCTACTCTCTGCTCTGAATTGCTTTAACTGTTGCTGTTTTTTTGCAGTGCACCAGGTCCTCATTACCATTCCTCATAGTTAGTCAAGTGCTTGAATGTGTATAAACCAGCGATCCCGATGAATTCTGCCAGCCAGGGGATCTCTGTCCATCAGGCCTAGGCCTCATCTGCCTCCTGTAAAAATGGATTTGCAATATTTCTGGGGCAAGGATCGACCAGCAGTTCCACAGTCCCCCCGCCTGCCACCTGAGCTCAGGTTTTAGTGTGATTTTTCACAGTATCAAAAAGGGATGTTTTAAAATGGGGTGACATTTTAACTTTGTGGGAACTGTAGTTTGTTATTGCTTGTTTATTTGTGACAGGGCCACAAGCAATGTGTTTATTTTTTGATCAAGGTCCACAAGCAATGTGTTTTTTATTTTATTTTATAAACTGCTATATGGGCTGTTTCTCCTTCACAGTGGGTCCTGAATGTCAGGAGGCCTAACTGCCCTTGTATGACATGTCATTCTGCTACGTACCCCCATGATGATAAAATAATAAGTAACCATAAAGGAATCCATCAGGACCCACATTTAGTTTCCATTCTGTTTTTTCTCTTTTTTTTTTTACTCAGGTTCAAGTACTGTAATATCCAAGGTCAGAGGAGAATAAATGGGTTGTCGATTATTAAAGCCGAAAACCTTCTCCGGGGGAGTTGAGGAGGATGGTGGAACGTGGGGCAAATAGTGGAGCCTGTGTGTGGAATTCCCATGGGAGAGGCCATTTGCCTTGGCATTCTCGGCCCCTTCACAGATTAATAACTCCATAGATTACCTGCTGTACTTTCCAAGGGCATTAAACTAAGTTCCCCCTTTCAGAATCAATAACAGGCCTCTCTGGCCATGAGCATTGCTCAATACTGTACACTTCGTTTCCCCTGCACTGAAAAATAACCTCTACTTCATTACACAAACTTGCAATAGCATCTTTCCGGATTTCATTCTGATTTCATTCTAGGTGAAATAAGGGCATGAGTGGTGGATTGGAGGCAGTTCTAAGACGCATTGCTGAGATGTCTATTCCCACAACAGTCTGGATTTCCAGACGCATAGGGAACTAGAAAGTAACCTAAGTCAATGAATGGAAATGGAAATGAATAAAAAGTGGATGTTGAAGTGTCCCTCGTTTGTTTTTTAATGAGAAACCTTACTTCAATATTTCACATTTAGAAGTTAGTTAGTCATAAAGAAATAAAAAACTTCAAAAGATAAAAAAAAGATCAGCTTAGAGGATGTACTTATATACCTAGAAGCTATTTATTATGCAGATGTCCTCATTATTCATGAAAAAAAATGCTTGATCAACCTCCCATATTTCTCTCGTAGAGCATTTCTCATAGGTTGGATGAAGGGCACTTGTATTTCAGACAGGTTGCTGTCAGGAGGGTATATGTACCGACTTGCACCAGAAAGGGCAATGAAGGTCTTTGTCGTCTGATGACAGTCAATGCAGCAGCCTATTTACCTGCAGCCTTATTTATCGCACGGTTTCATGTCGTGAATTATCTCATGTAATTTGGACTGTAAATTTCCCTAATGCAGTTCAATCGCCTTACCTTCCACAATCATAAAGGCTTTGAAGTCACCTTTCTGGAGGAATACCTATCCCTTTCATTTTATTTAGGAAACAACTCACTGACCCCTCCCCTTTTTAGTTGCATACGAAGGGTCCAAAAGCTGATGTCACCGATCAATCGGCAAGTGTAACACAGGACTTTACTAGCTCAGCTCATTAAGCAATCTAGTAATAGCAGAACATGTTCATTTAAGGTGAGATTTATTGTGGGTCTGGTCTGGGGTAAACTGTTAAAAACCATTGTGCCGGAGCTCAACCACAGTGTGGCAATGTGGATCTGGGTCGTTAAATTGCAAATAAGAGCTACTGATAAATTGTCCTGTTCTCATCTAACCTACTTACAGTCTTCCTCAATAGACATTAATGAAGAATCATTGGACGCTGAGCAGGAGGAGCACACCAAATTTATTTGCCCTGTATCAATTGCAGCTGGGTTTTCGGCAAAGGTACATAGCAATAACCCAGATAGTCACCCGTTGGAGAACATCTGGTCATCAGAATACTCTCATAAACTAGGCAGAACATTAAGAAAGAGTAATATTGTTAGGAACCTTGCAATTATAGTAAGGCGTAAAGGAGTATGGGTTTGTTAATGGACATGCAGTATACAGAACAAGCTAGTTCTACTTCCATAAATAACATATAAAGAGGCACATGCTTAAAAGTGGCCCTCCGTTCTAAAGACTAAAAGAAGAAGTGGAGAATGGAGAATGTATTTCTGTTTGAATCTCCCTTCATTTAAATTTAACTATTCTACAGTTTCAATACCACTGTAGAAAGAACCCCTTGTGACTCATTTTAGTTCACTCATTAGACTTTGGTTCATTTGTGTATCTACAGTAACCCGTTCTCTCAGCCAATCATAGATTAACTGTTCAGTCATCTCTCTTCCCTTCCACGTATGAGTCGAGTCAAAACACGTGGAAAAGGTGTCACGTTGAAGAGTGCCACAAAGTGTATTGAACGGTTGCATGTGTGTTTATTTGTGAGTAATTTCAACAATATGTCTATGTTCATGATAAGTTTATATATAAAGTTAAAGTCAACATCTTTCATTTATCAAATGCACCGAATAACATAGCGTCATCCTGAACAATTAAATTCTCATGACATGGCACTTGACATCTACGCAGTAAGCATTAAGAAATACAGCTACGGAAAAAAAATGAAGAGACCACTGCACTTTTTTCTTTCCTTTCCAAAAAAGTTGAAAAGGAACGTTTTGAGTGAGGAACAGAAACGTTCAATTTGCAGTGGTCTCTTAATTTTAACCCTTCTGTTCCTCACTGAAAACCTTCCTTTTCAACTTTTTTGGAAAGGAAAGAAAAAGGTACAGTGGTCTCTTAATTTTTTCCGCAGCTGTATATAAAGCAAAAATAAAAAATATACATAAAAATAGAGACAAGCAGAAATTCCAGAGAATGCAGAAAAGGGACTATGGACAGTATGAAAAGAAATCTTAAATATTATGAATATAAGTGTTGTAGTGCCTATAAATTAATACATTAAAATCTGCTAATGTAGAAAGTGACCAGAGGATATAAAGTGATCATGTGATCAATAGCTCAATATTGCTGGTTGAGAAGCCTTATGGCCTGAGGGAAAAAATTGTTTGTGAGTCATTTATTATCACATAGTTGTTTGTTCCTTTTTAAATCATAATGATAACAGAAATCACCCAAATGGCCCTGATCAAAAGTTTGCATACCCTTGAATGTTTGGCCTTATTACAGACACACAAGGTGACACACACAGGTGAAAATGGCAATTAAAGATGAATTTCCCACACCTGTGGCTTTTTAAATTGCAATTAGTGTCTCTGTATAAATAGTCAATGAGTTTGTTAGCTCTCACGTGAATGCACTGAGCAGGCTAGATACTGAGCCATGGGGAGCAGAAAACAACTGTCAAAAGACCTGTGCAACAAGGTAATGGAACTTTATAAAGATGGAAAAGGATATAAAAAGATATCCAAAGCCTTGCAAATGCTAGTCAATACTGTTCAATCACATATTAAGGACTGGAAATTTCAGGGATCGCTTGATACCAAGCCAAAGTCAGGTAGACCAAGAAAGATTTCAGCCAAAACTGCCAGAAGAATTGGTCGGGATACAAATAAAAACCCACAGGTAACCTCAGGAGAAATACAGGCTGCTCTGGAAAAAGACAGTGTGGTTGTTTCAAGGAGCACAATAGGACAATACTTGAACAAAAATGAGCTGCATGGTCGAGTTGCCAGAAAGAAGCCTTTACTGTGCCAATGCCACAAAAAAGCCTGGTTACAATATGCCCGACAACACCTTGACAATATGCCCGACAATACCCAACAGCTTCTGGTACACTGTAATTTGGAGTGACAAGACTAAAATAGAGCTTTGTGGTCACAACCATAAGCACAATGTTTGGAGAGGGGTCAACTAAGCCTATAGTGAAGAGAATACCGACGAATAATTTCTGGAATGTTTCCTATAGGCTACAAAGGCCATGTCTCAGAAAAGAGGCCACCAGACTTTCCGCAAATTTGGGCAATTGTGTCTGGGAATGAGACTAGGTCAGTATATTCTATTTCAGTCATGCTGTCTGTGTACATTAGGCTGTTACTTAACTGAACTTTATATGTTCATCATTGTTTATATTATCTCCCTGGACTGCTGACATATTTTACATAGAAGATTACTGAGCCACTCCGATCACATGACCATCCATCTGATGTCTCCTTTCAGCTGTAAACTCCCAGGAGACAACTGATTCTAGCCTACTGAAGCAAAGCAGTTTATCCCCTTACCCCAATAACCTGCTGCACAACTGAGCCTCAATTTAATTGGGTTTGTGTTTCATGCTGATAGGTCTGAGACAGAGTGAGGTCATGTTTAGACAAGGCAAGATCACTTTTTGAGAAAAGTGTGATTGTGGAGGAGCTTGGCAATATCAATGGGATAGTCATTTCACCACTGTGCACCTTTAAGACTGAGCCCGGCAGTGTATGTCAGATTCCTCGTTTTTATGTCACGAATTGTAATATGTTAATTATCTTTAAAATTCAGCAAAGATAAACTCAACTTTTTGGTATAAAAAAAGTTTAGTTCAGAAAAAATAAGCCACTTTAAAATTGTTTTAAAAATTCAGACATAGTGTTTATAAGATCGTTAGTTTGGTAGAAGATATACGACCATTTGTGTCACTAAAAATGTCCTTGTTTTTGAAAGAAAAGCACATTTTTTTGTCCATTAAAATGAGATGACATTCAGTGTATACATTGTTAATGTTTTAAAGACTATGCAGAGACTATTGTCTCTGGAAATAACAGATGTTTAATGGAATATCTACAAAGCCATACAGAGGCCGATTGTCAGAAGCCATCAGTCCTGTGTTCCAATGGCATGTTGCGTTTGTTAATCCAAGTTTATTATTTTCAAAGGCTAATCGATCATAAGAAAACTCTTTTGCAATTATGTTAGCACAGCTTAAACTTGTGCTGATTAAAGAAGCAATAAAAACTGACCTGCTTTAGACTAGTTGTGTATCTGGAGCATCAGCAACTGTGGGTTCGATTATCGGCTTAAAATGGCCAGAAACAAAGATGTTCCTTTTGAAACTCGTAGGTCCATTCTTGTTCTGAGAAATGAACGTTATTCCATGTGAGAAAAAACTGAAGATCTTGTACAATGGTCTGTACTACTCCCTTCACAGAAGAGCGCAAACTGTCTCTAACCAGAATAGAAAGAGGAGTGGGATGCTCTGATGCACAACTGAGCAAGATGACAAATACATTAGTGTCTAATTTGAGAAACAGATGCCCCACAGGTCCTCAAATGGCAGCTTAATAAAATAGCACCCCACAAAACACCAGTATCAATGTCAACAGTGAAGTGGCAACTCTAGGATGCTGGCCTTCTAGCCACGGTTGCAAAGAAAATCAGACAGACAAATCTTAGTTTGAGGTGTTCAGATAACAAAGAAGAATATTCTTAAGACGCAGACCAAATGAAACGATGCTGGAGGAGTACTAGACGCCATGTGTCAAGCATGATGGAGGCAATGTGATGGTCTGGGAGTGTTTTGGTGGTGGTAAAAATGGAGATTTGTACAGGGTAAAAGGGATCTTGAAGAATGAAGGCTATGACTCCATTTTGCAACGCCATGCCATACCCTGTGGACGGTGCTTGATTGGAGACAATTTCCTCCTACAACAGGACAATGACCCACTGCACAGCTCCAAACTATGCAATAACTATTTATGGAAGAAGCAGTCAGGTGGTATTCTGTCTTTAATGGAGTGGCCAGCACATGTAAGAAATGCCCATCAAGCCAATCCAACTTGTGGGAGGTGTTTCAGATGTTTATCTTTTAAACTAATTAGAACATAGGTCTTCAACCCTCTCCTGGGGACCCCCCAGCCATCTCACAGTTTAGTTTTTGCCCTGAAATAACTCTCCTGATTCAACAGTTAAGGGCTTGTTAATTAGTTAATCAGTTGATTCAGGTGTGCTAGCTCTGGGATACATCTAA
This sequence comes from Esox masquinongy, assembly GCA_016801175.1. Lineage (NCBI taxonomy): Eukaryota > Metazoa > Chordata > Actinopteri > Esociformes > Esocidae > Esox > Esox masquinongy. The sequence goes on along the minus strand of JACXGI010004551.1, from coordinate 18,246 downwards.
TAGATGGAATGGCTGGGGGGTCCCCAGGAGAGGGTTGAAGAATGAATGAATGAATTAGAATGCACATTTCACTTTCTATCCGGTTATCTGGCAGTGTAGGGTGAAAGCCTAATACTGTACAGTTGTGGTCAAAAGTTTTGAGAATGACACAAATATTAATTTTCACAAAGCTGCTTCAGCGTCTTTAGACATTTTTGTCAGATGTTACTATGGTATACTGAAGTATAATTACAAATATTTCATAAGTGTCATAAGGCTTTTATTGACAGTTACATTAAGTTTATGCAAAGAGTTAATATTTACAATGTTGACCCTTCTTTTTCAAGACCTCTGCAATCCGCCCTGGCATGCTGTCAATTAACGTCTAGGCCACATGCTGACTGATGGCAGCCCATTCTTGCATAATCAATGCTTGGAGTTTGTCAGAATTTGTTTTATTTTTTGTCCACCTGCCTCTTGAGGATTGACCACAAGTTCTCAATGGGATTAAGGTCTGGGGAGTTTCCTGGCCATGGACCCAAAATGTTGATGTTTTGTTCCCCAAGCCACTTAGTTATCACTTTTGCCTTAAGGCAAGGTGCTCCATCATGCTGGATAAGGCATTGTTCGTCACCAAACTGTTCTTGGATGGTTGGGAGAAGTTGCTCTCGGAGGATGTTTTGGTACCATTCTTTATTCATGGCTGTGTTCTTAGGCCAAATTGTGAGTGAGCTCACTTCCTTGGCTGAGAAGCAACCCCACACATGAATGGTCTCAGGATGCTTTACTGTTGGCATGACACAAGACTGATGGTAGCGCTCACCTTGTCTTCCCCGGACAAGCTTTTCCCCGGACATGCCCCAAACAATTGGAAAGGGGATTCATCAGAGAAAATGACTTTACCCCAGTCCTCAGCAGTCCAATCCCTGTACCTTTTGCAGAATATCAGTCTGTCCCTGATGTTTTGCCTGGAGAGAAGTGGCTTCTTTGCTGCCCTTCTTGACACCAGGCCATCCTCCAAAAGTCCTCACTGTGCGTGTAGATGTACTCACACCTGCCTGCTGCCATTCCTGAGCAAGCTCTGCACTGATGGTGCCCCGATCCCGCAGCTGAATCAACTTTAGGAGACAGTCCTGGCGCTTGCTGGACTATCTTGGGCGCCCTGAAGCCTTCTTCACAACAACTGAACCTCTCTCCTTGAAGTTTTTGATGATCCGATAAATGGTTGATTTAGGTGCAATCTTTCTAGCAGCAATATCCTTGCCTGTGAAGCCCCTTTTGTGCAAATCAATGATGACAGCACATGTTTCCTTGCAGGTAACCATGGTTAACAGATGAAGAACAATGATTCCAAGCACCACCCTCCTTTTAAAGCTTCCAGTCTGTTATTCAAACTCAATCAGCATGACAGAGTGATCTTCAGCCTTGTCCTCGTCAACACTCACCTGTGTTAATGAGGGAATCACTGACATGATGTCAGCTGGTCCTTTTGTGGCAGGGCTGAAATGCAGTGGAAATGTTTTTTTGGGATTGAGTTTATTTTCATGGCAAAGAGGGACTTTGCAATTAATTGCAATTCATCTGATCACTCTTCATAACATTCTGGAGTATATGCAAATTCCCATCATAAAAACTAAGGCAGCAGACTTTGTGAAAATTAATATTTGTGTCATTTTCAAAACTTTTGACCACAACTGTAGTAAGTATTAAATCAGTGAATTTACCATTATAAGGTAAGATATTGCTCTTTGAAGACAGTGAGGCACAGCTTGCATTTATAATGGCAGTCCTTGCTTTCCAAACCCTACAACATAAACATATGCAAGAGCCAAGGGACCAAGAACATTTTCTGTCTGTATGTCATAGAGGAGGGCAGCAGGTCATGAGAACAGCTGTGGAAGATTTTATGCACAGGCTTGCCCAATAAGCGCAGCAGTGCACTCACAGTTAAACTTGGATACTGTGCCGCTCATTTCTGGCTGCACATCGCATTAATATTACTATTGTGAGGCACGATTGCTTTGGTAATTATTATGTGCTTCAGTAATGGTCACATTGATTAGTCAGGGTCAGATACTGCACAATGATTCAATGATAATGTTGATATAAATTGGCTAATTACCTCATTGTTACATATCCAACTCTACTGTTTAAACACAGAACCTACTAATAATAAAAACAAGTATGTTTTTTTCTGCCTGTCGTGCACCTCCTGTTGTCTCCTCTGTTGTGACAGCTTGGGGTGGTTGGGCCGGTGGACAGGGCAGCTGGTAGAAGCTTTGCATTGTCTGGACACTATGACTGATAGATACGACTATGAACGATATTTGATGGACCGGGAGTTCCTTTTATAACACTAGAAGGGGGTTATAAAGACATCGCATAGGTGAACAAATGGGATGACAATGCAATAATTATTCATGACCGTTTGAATTTTGATTACTCATGTTTGTTTTGATTACTCGTGTGACATATCCTGGTATTGGCAGGATGATGCAATTTTAAAATTGCGATTCCTAAATCAAGATCTGAGGAAACTGGGGAAATACAAAACCCAATAGAATACACGCTGCTGAGTGTACCATCAGGGAGGACACATCATGTTAGTCTAAAATGAAAACTGTCTGAAGAGATTATCCTCTAGCTTAGAATCCTTAGTGTAGTATAAATCAGATTACATCCAATTAGAATCAATACTATGATAACGTCTTTAACACTTATAAAACGTTATGGTAATTTGAATGCTGTTCCATACCCCACTAAAGTTAATAATATTCTCTCTTGAATGTTCCTTCTTGTATGTCCTCTTTTTATATGTGATTTATTTTCTCAAGCATTATAGCTATTACAATGACTGCAGCATTACATATGTTTACTTTCAGGTCCTAATTCTGGCAATTCACAAAGCACCATTAACATGAAAAACAAACTCACAGTGGGCTAAACAGTTTTCCTAAAGTGAGACCCTTGGACATATTGCTGCAGTTTGACCTTGTTTCTGGAATATTAACTGGAGACAAAATGAGGAGGCTCACTAACACGGACACAAAAACAGCAAATAATTACAATAATTTAGAAAGGAAATGTTGGCTAGCCGGCAAATTTATGGCAAACCTGATGTGTCAGTAGCAAGTTTTTGTGACTTCCTCCACAACACCTTCTTGCAGGCTTTACCTTTATCATCTTCTATGTGTCCTACAGCAGGAGAAGTGAAAGAAGAGAGTGTGAAAAAAAGAGAGAGTGGGAGTTACAATTTACAGGACGTGCTGGGGGTCAGGATTCCTAGCTGCGTTGAAGGGCAAGTGGGCAGGAGTTCACCAGAAAAAACTACATGGGCCATGACACACTCTGTCACTACTTCCTGCAGTACTTGAGGAGCAAACCTTGTTATCACTAATCATTCCATTCCTTTCCTAAACCAGGCAATAGTCTTTGAGACTCTCTCTGCTTCAGTGTTACTAGGTGATGCCGGCACTGAGAAATCATCCTTTTGCAACAGTATCATATGCTGGCATTGGGAATAGACAGAGCATTACATTTACATGTTAGTCATTCAGCAGAAGCTCTCATTCAGAGCAACTTATGTTTAACTCTCTGTCTTTAAAAATAATGCTTAAATAGACTAGGGTTACAACTAACTATGTTGATAATTAATAATTGATTAATCTGCATGACATGAAGGTGCTTTATGTAGTATTGATATTTGCATTATATTTATCCATAATTTTACAGTGTGCTTTTAGTGAACTTGTAATATAGAGAGTAACTAGGGGATATTGTAAAACATAACTAAGAATCATATAGCAGGCAGCTTTAACTGAGGTACACTGACAACATCACTATTAAAATAATTGGATTGACTGGGGATCCACTTTCTTTAAATTTTTAATTGCTGAGAAATACAGATTTTACAAACTCTGACTCTCATCGCATGATCCATCAGTAAGAGTAAGAGTTTTTAGGTATGCACTGCTCCTCTATAACTAAATTCCATGTGCACAAGTATATCACCGGTTTGGTGGTGCTAACTGTGACTGCTAAACTGTTTGGACAACATTGGGCCGTCACATAGTGTTACGTTAATGCGCAGCTCATCCATGCATTCAATGAACGATGTCTCACTTCAAAGCACACATCATGCGATGAAGCCAAACTATCTGAAAAGCAGACAATGGCACACTTGTTTTAGATTAACATTTCATGCTGAGCCCTCTTCATCCTCTGTCGTCATGGCTCCAGTGTTTTCTCTTAGGTGTGCATGCATCACTGTTGTGTTCCCGTGGTATGCGAGATCAGCTTTAATTTTTTTCTTGTCTTCAATGTAATGATCAGAATAATGGAGTTTTACACATCTTTCCACTGGTGTTCCACCATCTTTTCAGTCTTTATTTTTATGTATTTGTGCTGTGCATCCGTGTTGTTAGAGGGCTGACTGTAATAAAATATAATTTTATTATTTCCATCCTTGTTTAGAATGTAATTATAATTGGTTGAAACATTAAAGCATATTCAATGAGAATGCTAGCAGTTTTTGCATAAACAAATGTTATGACAGGTAAAAGTGGCTTTTTTTCTCTAGTGCATCTTTCTATGTCCTCTGTCACTCAGTCATTTATGACAAAGTTCTAACTTTATTTTGGCAACTCCATATCTTATTAAAGCATGGGTTGTCCATAGATGCCAACTTAATTTTGAATAAATTCAAATGTTTAATTATTTGGCTAATTACTCATGATTATGATGCCAACCTGGTCATCAGCCGGGATCGTCCAAAGGCCCACCTAGTTGATTATTATAAAATGGCAAAAGCCATTTTAGGTCATGTCCCAAAGGTCATGTCCATGCTAAAATGTTGCAATTTTCTCTAGGCGTGATGGCAACCAATCAATATTTGCTTATATTTTAACTGTAAAAAAATTAAATTAAAGTCTAAGTTTTTGTAGTTGGGAGTGCCTTTGTCTTGAACAGTTAAAGAAATATTGTTAGCGTGTGTTAATTTATGCTAATTAGTAGAAGAGTTGACAAACTGTGAGAATTTTAAGATGGTTAGTGAAATGTAAAATGTATGCACATTAAATTGTTACAGTTGAAACACATTTAAACATTTTAAGTTGGGATAGCCTAAACGTGAAACAAAGTTAGTTTGGTCTCTAGCTTGAATGGTTGAAGAGATATACTATACTACATGTGTTAGCCATGTGAAAAAAATTACTGAATTGATGCCATAACATTAACGAAAATATATTGATTTATCAAATGAATACAAATCACTGTTCAACATTAACAATCACCACCATTAGGAAACTTGAAGCGTACATTTCTCTAGTATAGGTCATTTTAAAGGATGTCTTTTGCAACATGTTATGATAAGCATAATGCCTTGTGGTCAGTATTAATACTATTTGGTTAATTTACTGTGTAATATAATATCTTGTGCTCAGCCCATTGCTATTTTGCAATTATCTTTAATGTATTCTTGTGCCTGTCAATTTTTTATATATGATTGCCACAATGCTACAGTTAGGTTACAGGTATTAATGTTTATTGCGAAATAGCACTTGCATTACAGTTTTTTACGGACAAAACTTTACAAAATATATTTGGGGATATTTTACAGCTATTTTATAGTGACTTAGATGGTACAATGATTACCTAAACTATTCAGTGCATGCTTTTTCTACCATCAACATAAATTGAGTGAACTGTGTAATATTAGCAAACAGGAAATCACAGAGAGATTTTGTTTTGCCATTGTTCGTTGAAGTGCGTGAGGAGATGATCACGTCTCTTATTAACGTCAATGGACAAGAAAGAGGGTGCAGCTTTTCCATTTGACACCAGAAGCCAACAGTGCTTATGTTGTCCAATATACAGTCTACATTTTAGGATGCACTTTTGTGTGCCCCAAAAATACTTTCTGGGTGAATGAATATTGTGAAACACTACCATTCCACTATTACTGCAGATAGAGTATTTGGAAGATACTCAGACCCCTAAACCTTTCCACATTTTGTTGTTATTGTAACCGTCCCGGCCGGACGGGACTGCTCCGGTCCGTGTTTTCTGTGTTCTTGGTTTGTCATGTCCTTGTTTGGTCTTTCCTGTTCTCATTTCAGTTAATCGGTTTATTCCTTTCACCTGTGTTTAGCTCCCACCTGTTTCTGTTCACCATGTTAGTCCTTGTATTTAGTTCAGGCATTTTCTCCCTGTCCTGGTCGGTCATTGTTGTATTGTGGCGTTCTGGGTTTCAGTGTTTAGTCTATTTTGTATCTGTAGTGCACTGCACTACTTCTTCGACCCTGCATTTGCCTCAGTCTCCGTGAAACGTTACAGTTATAGACTTAAATTATAATGTGTTTTTTTAACCTTAGTCTGCACATAGTAGCCCATAATGGTAAAGTGCAAATCTATTAACAATTTCTCAAAAAGTATGTTCAATAAGTATTCAGAGCCTTTATTTATTACTTTGTTAATGTGACTTTGTCAGTGATCACAGCTTCAAGTTTTCTCAGATAAAGCTCCACCAGCTCTGCATGCCTGGATTTGGGTAGTTTCTACAATTCTTCCATGTAGAACCACTCAATCTCTGTCAGGAAGCATTGGTAAACCGCAATATTCAGATCTCCCCATAGATCTTCAATGGCATTCAAGTCCAGGCTTTGGCTGGGCCACTCAGTAATGTTTTTGCTGATTTGGGTTGTTGTAGTACTGAAAGATGAATCTTCACCCCAGTGTGAGGTCCTGTGGGCTATGGTTAAGGTTTTCTTCAAAGATTTTCTGTATTTTGCCTAGTCCATCCTTCTTCAAATCTGACCAGTCCCCCAGTTGCAGCTACTAAGAAGCATCCCCATGGCATGATGCTCCCACCACCATGCTTCCCCACTGAGATTATATTAGCCTGGTGACAAGCAGTAACGACAGACATAGCCCTTTGCATTCGGGTGTAATAATTCAATTTTGGTTTGTTAGTGTCCACTGGGTTCTGGTTCACCTCCCTAAACAAGGCCCTTCTCTTCTAGTTACTTAGTCTGCCTGAGCGGGCACCTCTTCAGTCTTGGTACTGTGGAATTATGGTTTTTGTTATGTTTAGATTACAAAAGACCGAGTGACATTTCTTCAATATTAAGAAAACACTACATGAATGGCTGTATTTTAACTGTACATCCAAACGTCTTTCATTAAACAACGATATCTCTCTCAAAAAAGATAGTTCAAGTGGGCAGCAATTAAGACAGTGAGTCTCACATTGTCGAGAAAAACCCACTCAGTGCTCCCTCGTTACAGATCGAAAATGAAAACACAACTCAGCAGTGTGCCCTTCTGTGGAATGTCAATGGTTTGCGAGTTCCATTTTTTAGGACATTGCTCATCAAAATCAAAATGTGCCAAATCCTCTGGTTTGACTTTTGCCAGTGCAAACACAAATGGTTTGGAGTTGTCGTGGCAGCAGGCGCAAAGGCATTGCAGTCAAGAAATGTCAAAGGAGATTTTAATCACAGATTGTAGTGCATTCTAACAGAGGGTTACAGCTTGAGACAGCCAGCAACAGTGCACTCAACTATGGCTGAACAAGATTTTTTCCTACCCATTTAAAAGCCCAGTCCTTATATGCAATCAGCACTAACAATGTTCCTGATCTCAAACGACACAAGCCAGTGATGTAGAAAAACTGCAGCTATCTACAGACGCAATCAAGACCTGACAACATCCCTAGCTTGCTTGTCATGAATGAGATACAGAGTCTGTCCTCCTTTGGGTTTACCTGCAAAGCAGTTATTACTGTGTAAATTCTACCTTCCGAGACTTTGCTAATAAGACCTACTGTAAGAGTCAAGTCCATTAGGCAGCAGTGAGGGACTATGTGACCTTGACACTTTATATCTTGTAAAAATCACTGAAATCAGAAGAATGTCAGAACATTGCTGTAGTATTTTAAAGTTCTGTGTGTTAATGCATTGGAAATATATTTTTTTTTGTAACAAGAAGAGGATGGGGAAAAAGTCCAGTTCTCTAAACAAACTTACAAGCAGCACACATTTTAGCAGAAATACAGATGGTTTGTATGGTAAGCCAAAAACAGGAATCAAAACATCCTGGAAAGCCAACTTTGTGATGAAATAGAGTGGAGAGCTAGAATGATTTTCAGAGCTACAATACAATTCCATAAATATACAGTGTACTAGAGAACTGATAGAAATCAACCAAACGGGTCAACATAATACAACAAATTAAACCATTGAATGTTTCCCAAAATATAGTGGAAAATCTTTGTCATTTGTGTTTCTTACTTTGTGTCCTTGGAAATGAGTCCAGCAGAAAGAAATAGACCCTTACAAATGCTATGAAATCCTAAGGTACGCAAAACATCAAACACATTGGTTGGTTTCAAATAAAAACTGGTTCTACTCAGTGTAGAATAAAGTGTTATGCAATGAGGCCTGGATTTATCTTCTCCTAGCCAAACAGTTCTATCTCAAACAATTTGCATACTGGCCTGATAAAAAGCTACCATGGGTCCATCCACATTTCCCAAAGCTTAGTGTTCAAAATCCAAAGGGATTCAGTTGTTTCTAGTACACAAATGAAATTCAAATTGTATAGCAAAGAGGGCAACGCTTCTTTCTTGTTAGCCAAACACTGACAGACCACACCTGCAGATGAAAAGGCCTTACACTACATAGGTGAATAGCAATAAGCAACACACCAATTATTTTTATTTATTTCAATTCAGCATCTAAACATATCTTAGGCAAACTAAAACAAGTATGGGTCGTGCCAAAAGCAAAATGTGGAAGCAATATTTCATTTTCATGTCACCACAGTCCCCATCAGCTGACAGAAAACTTTGTCATGGTCACATTTATTGTCAAGCTTACTGCCCCCCCTCCCACCCCCCACTCCATTTAATAGTAAGACCCTTTGGCATTGAGGTCCTTCTCTCAATCTCTCCTTCACTCTTTTTATTCTTCTCCCTCCACCACATGCAGGCAATAATGCTAGGGGAGGCCATTGAAAGTTAATGAATGGGTGTAATGGGAAGGCAGACTTAACACACAAATGATGTCTTTCATGAGCTTTTTTATGGATCTGGGGCTAATTAATGAAAAATGGAGCGCGCTTATTGTCTCCCCATCAAATCCAATCCCCTTTCATTCGCCAGAGTCCCAATCACCCCTATGCTTCAGCCTAACGTTTTTTAATCACTGCACCTCCAATGCGCCAGTCCACTCCCCTAGTCGATTATTACAATTCAATTTAGCATATTAATTATAGCTGCAGCCGAAGGGGATGTGCTTTCCCCTCCGCCTTGAACCTGGAACTGTTCTCTCTCAACCGTGTTTGCTTATCTCCGTCCATTTTAGCCCTGTGTTGGTATTGAACTATCCCTTAGGATGCAGGCTATCTTCATGCTGTGCTTACTCTCAGCCCATTGCTGCCAGGACGTTGGTTGTAAATTAGCGTACATCTCTCCGCCGCTTGGTTCTCTACGGTAATCCCCGTATGAAAGATGAATAAAATCACCTCCCAAGGTAGATCACAGGGCTAGGGGGACCTTCTGTAACCTTAGAGGCTGCGGTTAAAGTGGACCACTGTGTTACCGCTTGTGCGTGTGTGTGTGCGTGTGTGTGGACAGTCAGGGCTGGGGCCACTCCTCCACTGCCTACGTCTTGTCTTGCAGACACCAGAAGCGCCCATGACATGTGCAGTGGGCTGAGATAATGGAGTGCCCTGTATATTGCTTGTGCAGGACCCTTTCAGGTGAAACAGACCGCGTAACTCTAATGGTTAGAAGAGAACAGCGAAGTGAGGAGGACAGTGAATTTTGAGAGTACACCTGAATCTGTACTTCCCACATGGAATCATACACATTCCACATCTGTTTTGAAATATTAATGTCTTGGTCGTAGACAGTGCGCATTGGTATGCGTAGACAAGCACCGGAGACCGTGCTCCCCACCTCAACTCCGAAGCACTATGGGGACTTATGCACATAGACGGTGTATTGACCATAGAACAATTCATTCTTATTTCTATGCTATTGACTAAGAACGCTAGAGTACATTGGCCCGTTGGGTGTTGCGATGATGCAGCGTTGCTGTTATTCAGGCGTGGTAGTGAAGATGATGAAGCGCGGGCCCCGGATCTCTTCGCTTCGACCACCCTGCTCTCTCCCGGCACTGCTGGCTCAGCCTGTCACTATCCAAGCACAGGCGGGCAGATAGGGCCCGCTTTTTGTGTTTCTAATCAAGGAGGAATTTGCTCCCTCACAGACACATCACCCACCTGACCTCCCGCATCTAGTCACATTAATTATTCATCCCCAGCGAGGTGAGAGCCGCTGCCAAGGGTTGAGAAAAGGGAAGGGCGGGGGGGTGAGGTATACAGTTTCGGCGCCAGCTCACCTCTCATTGTCCACAATACGTTCCCACTCTGCTCCACAGACGTCCCGCTCGTAACATTTGGGTCAGGCCCCCGTAGCCCTCCCCGCCTCGCTCATCCCTCCGATTGTCACCCTCCCTCTCTCCATTCCTCTCCCTCTGTATTGAAGCCTGAGGGATATCACGTCAGGCCACAGAGCAGTGACTGAGTGAGAAACAGGGAGTGGAGCGGAAATGGAGTAAAGACCTTCAGGGATCTTTGCCAAGGTCAGACACAAGACATTCCGTTTCGGGATGGTGGATCTGTTAGACAGTTCTTCGATTCCCTTGGAATTCATCCACTGTTTACAACGTGAAACAAAATGATTGATCATTTTGATCCATAATGGTTCACAGCAACAGCTATTACAGGCATGTAGCCATTGTTAAGTGAACGGGGGGGATACTTGGTGGTAGCTACTTTCAGAAAGAGCACTGCCATTTGGTTTCCCTAACAAAAACAACATGGGGCATATTATGGACATCTGAGGACAAATCACCATGAACAATTTTTCATTAACACAAGAATGCTTATGGATGTGCATTTGCAGATGAGATTACTTGTCAAATCGCTAATGTCTAAAATGATCAGATCTTGTTGGTAGTACCTGTAACCTCCCTGGCTATTGCAGCATTTTCATTCATGGAAAGGGAAGACTGACCACAGCGGTGAGTCTCACCTGCAGCCTGAGGCCAGTCTAGTGCAGCCGTAGCTGTCTGATATTGAATTGACACGTGTTCTTGATGTTATTCTCAATTTAGGACCGAAGACGTTGCATCACGAGATTTCAAAGCCTGCGGCACAAGTGTTTACTTTTCCACTGGTCTGCCTTCTAAAACCATGGAAATTGTCTGTAGTTTTCACGAAATGCAGGACCTTTCGTCCTTTGTGAGTCCAGTAGAAGAGAGACTCTAGTAAAACTCCTTAATTGTTACGTCATCACTGTTCAGCTGGTGGATCAGTCTGGTAGAAGTGTAAATTCATGTTGTTAAACTTAGCCACGTTCCAAAAATGGAATAACAAGAAACATCTAAATTGTGTCTAAGTTAATAAATCGCCTGAAGTAATTGTTGGACTGTCTCTTTGAGCACACAAACGCTCTCACACAGGGAGAGCAGTGTCAAGTTAGCGCGAGTGCATCAGAGGGTTTTATTGCTTCAACCACAACTGAAGGAGCTATTACTTGCAAAACTTCAGCTGTGAAATGTCAGATAGATAGCCTGACCAAAAGTTCATTGTATTAAACTCATAAAACCTTGGCAAATCACGTTTCTAATCAACAAAGGCATGTGTAATGTTTATGGACTGCTTACCATCTGGGGAAATTGTTCCTCGCAATACATGTACCGATGACATCATGAAAAAAACAAAACTATACGGACGACTCAGGTTAATTACTGGGACTACCTAGGAAAAAACAACCTTGTTAAAAACAATGAACAGATTAAAATCCCAAATCCTAGATATTTGTTGTTATTCCTTTTTAACACAAAGAGTTTTGTTGTTATTTTCCCCCAGAGTCGAACATTAAATGCCCCTTACATATGTGGCACAACATCGTGCCATGGTGGCAAAGACCTGTGCTAAGAGGCTTTACTAAAGCTGCAGCCTATCTACCTCCAAGTTGCCAAGAATGAGCACAGGCTTCACTACTTTTTCTACATCCATCCTCACTCTCTCATTTCACCACTTGTTCCTCCACTAGGCCCTGCAAATTAAAGGGATTTGAAAGACTGGAATTACATACTGATGCCTGTGACAAACACAGTACTAGAGGAGACAGACTTTGGTTCTGGGCCATGGAAAGAGCCAGATGTTGTTTTTACCGGTTTAGCAGATAACCTAGCGCGTAACACATCTGACCATACATCAATAACAAAAAGGTTACTAGATTGAATCCAAATGATATGTGAGGTGCAAAAAGTCTGCCGTTCTGTCCTTGAGCAAGACATTTAACACTAACTGTTCTTGTAAGTTGATCTGGATAAAAGCATCTTCTAAATCCTTAAAATGTACAGGGGTCTGTTAATATTCTGCTTCTAGTTTTAACATTAAAATGTACCGGGGTCTATCAGTATACTGCTTCTGGTTTTAGCAGGCACAGTGATGGTGTCTATTGACTATTAACTGCAATGGTCCAACTTTATGCCTTTCCAGAGAAGAGTATCTGGGAAACGTCTCAAATGCAAATCCTAAATTAGGTAATGACAAAAGAAAATAAGAAGGGTAGAAGAGAAGACAAAGAGAACGTAAGAATAAAGACCAAAAGAACATAGTAAAAAAAAAAATGGACATAGTGAAGCGAGGCCAGTGCCCATGGCAACCAGGCTGCGAATGGCTGCACAGAGAGCGGCTGCTCCAGCAGGGGGAGAGCTTGAATGACTACCCCCGGTGGTGTGAGGGTGGCGTGGCAGGCTTTGATACAAGGCCTCAGATCCTGGAGCTCAGCGTCATTTCCCTCTGGTCATCAGACACAACGCTCCCGTTGAGCCAGAATACCATAACACGTCCCCTGGACCGAGCTGGACATACATGCCCGCATTTATCTCTTTAACTCGCTCTCTCACTCTCTTCATTTCTGCCTTTTTCCCTCCCTCGTATCTCTCTCTCTCTCACGCTTAATTCATCCTCACACTTTATCTCTCTCTCATCTCAGTGCAGAATGCTTGTGGGCTTTTTCTGACTGTTGGTGGATAGATGCTCGTAAACACCAGTCAGAATGTTAGTCTCTGGTGAGCCCTCTCTTGCCTTGTGTACAATACGTTCTTTTTTTAGGAAGGCAATGACCCGTGTGTTGTGGATTTATATTTTATTTTTTTACTGTTCAGGGATGTTTTATAACATACAGGTTCTTCTTATAATGGTTTTCTTTTGCTCTCAAGCCACAGTCCTCAAGGTTCCACAAAAAATTTCATCAGACAAAGAGTTTTTCATTTCTTATGTTTTCTTCCGGCACAAATCCGGCGTTGCGTCACCCTTAGAGCGCAAGCCACCATGTTTTTGGTAGATTGTGTTTTACTCTTCTTCCAGTCTGTCACTCTGCAAAATTGGTGACAAAACACAGCTAGGATGAATCGAGAGTGTTCATATAAAAGGATAATGGCTTATCTTTGATGTGACATCAAATGCTAGTTGATCTCAGCTACAAAGTTCTGGGCCCAATTGTAGAACACATGTTCAATTATGACCAATAGACATTTGTTTTGAAGTCATGTGTCAGTGAGTCACTCATCAAATAGGTATTTATATATACACTGACATATACACCAAAACATTATGAACACCTGCCAAATATGCTGTTGGCCCTCCGCGTGCCTCCAATACAGCGCCGACCCGCCAAGGCACGGACTCTACAAGTCCACTAGCACCATGACATTAGCAACAGATCCTTCAAGTCCTGTAAGTTGCGAGGTGAAGCCTCTGTGGATCAGACTTCTTGGTCTAGTACATTCCACAGATGCTCGATCAGACTGAGATCTGGGGAATTTCGAGGCCAGGGCAACACCTTGAACTTTACATCATTCCTGAACAATGTGTGCAGTGTGGCAGGCACATTATCCTGCTGAAAGAGGCCACTGCCATCAGGGAATATCATTGCCATGAAGGGGTGTACCTGTTCTGCAAGGTGTCACTTTTCAATTCAATTTCCACATGAATGCCCGGACCCAGGGTTTTCCAGCAGAACATTGCCCAGAGCATCACACTCCCTCCACCGGCTTGTCGTCTTCCCACAGTGCATCCTGGTGCCATCACTTCCCCAGGTAAACGGCGCACACATACACAGCTGTCCACGTGATGTAAAAGAAAATGGGACTCATCGGACCAGGCAATCTTCTTCTTCGTCGGAACTGCTCCAAGGGCCAATTCCAACACTTGCGTGCCCATTGTTGGTGCTTTCGACGGTGGACAGGGGTCATCATGGGCACTCTGACCAGTCTGCAGCTACGCAGCCCCATAGGCAACAAGGTGCGATGCCCTATGCGTTGCCCCATAACCATCATTAACATTCTTTGTAACCCTCCTCGGACCAATGTCAGTAGGTACTCACCACTGCTGACCGGGAGCACCCCACGAGCCTTGCCATTTCAGAGATGCTCCAACACAGTCACCTGGCCATAACCAACTGTCCCTTGTCAAAATCGCTCAGGTCTTCACTCCTGCCCATTTCTCCTGCATCCAACACGTTGACTACAAGAAATGATTGTTTGCTTACCATCTTCCCAGACCTTCACATGTGCTTTTGTTAGGAGATGATCAAAGTCATTTGCTTCACCTGTGAATGGTCATAATGTTTTGGCTCGTTAGTGTATACATACATATAACAGTAGAGTAGAGTATGTCTAAGTGTTACGTTGACGCTTCACTACTCTAGCTCTAAATACATTGCGCTGCATCTCTGCATCTGTGCTTAAGTGGAGAGCAAAGTCCCTCTTGTGTCTTTTCGCAGAGTAAAATAATAGTGGGTTGGGCACAGGCTAGATTCCAGCTCAATACAAGCTGTAATTAGTCTGTAATTTACAGGCTACTCCTCCCCAGCGACCCTGCTGGGCTGAATCCCCTGGCCACTTGGAAAGATCATGTTTTCCTGCACAGTGCAGGGCACTCAAATGAACCACAACATTGCCCATAATGGCTGCTTGCTCCCCGCTGGTTCGCCCACCTTGTGCAAGGTAGCTGAAAGTCATTTTTTGTGGATGGATGCTCAGTGGAGCGTGCCATACGCTCCTATTTCCATTTATAAAGTTGCGAGGTGAAAGGCGTCCAAAAGCCCTAATAAACACATTAAAGACACAATCCTGAATTTGTACATTTCAGCATGAATGGGTACGATTAATTGATGTAACCATTAAAGTGCAGTAAATATGACAGATTCTCCCTTTACTAATGGAGCAACTGGAAACAAAATTGGTGGGAGTCTGAATGGGCCATTAGATCTGCTTGATGCCTTCCTGAATTTTCCCTGTCAATTGGTGGGATCTGACAGTGCGTCTTTTTTAGATCAAGGGACGCATTTGCATGTAATGCTCATCCGCTTGTTATTGGCCTGAAATCAGCCAAGAGACAATTTGTGCCTCAATTCGAAGTCAAATGTTACTCGAGCAACTAATGGACAAAATGGATATAGCCTTCTAATGATCTGAGTGAGCTAGATGGGTGAATCTAAATGGATTACCGCCACTAACATGAGTATAATATGTGATTACCCCAACAAAAGTGCTACCACGCCACATGTTTCACTGCCCCGCTGTGGCCTAATAATTCTACATTAGTTCAGTGACTGACAGCTGTCCCTGTGAATACCTGTATAAAAACATTCTGTTTTCTCTTCTGAAAATATAACTATCTGTTTAGCTTTTAGCAGTAAGCTTTTCGAAAAAGGCAGCAAAATCCTCTGACTGCCTCTTACAGGAGCACAATACAGAGACGGGTAAAAAAAAAAAAGAGAAATGTGGCGATGTGGTCTGTGTGAAACATATTCACCTGGCTTGCTGACACGCCGCCGTTTGTGTTGATAAAACATTTCCCGGCGTCGCAATCTCCGGAGATGCCGGGAGTGCGAAAGACAAGGTTATGAAGACAGAGACCCCGTCGTGCTGCAGGGGCAACACGCCATACGGGGGGGGTCATCCGGTTTACGTCCCGTTGTCACGGTTTCCGCTATGAGCGTCGCCCTCGCTAGCCAGCTCGGTCCATCTCCCCGTCCTACTGAATCCGTTGCGGGCATCGGCGTGTAATTCCAGTCTTTCAAATCCCTTTAACTCGAGGGGCCTAGTGGAGAAACAAGTGGGGGAAATGAAAAAGTGAGGATGGATGGGGAAAATACCCGTGCCCGTTCTTGAGGATGGCAGAGGGGGCGACACGCTGGCATCAGGGCTGTAGGTAGTCTGCAGCTTTGGTTTAACCTCTTAGCTCAGGTCTGTGCCACCACGGCAAGGCGGTGTGGCACGGATACAGGTGGCATTTACGACACACTGTATTACAGCCAGGGGCCCACAGAGAATGTCGATCGTGCGTTGCCAAGGTGAGGCGGGCACCATGTCAGCCTGTGTCATTACAGCCCGGGTAAGTGTTAGTTTGGGGAGAGTGAGAGGGTAATTACCTCATTTCCTACTGGCGTGGTGGAACAAAGTGAGGACGGATGGGACACACAGACACAAAACCGCGGTTTTATATTGTGCAAATAACCAGACACGGTGTTGATTTTCGAGCCTTGTTGTGGCGTCGCGGCGTCTGTGGTTTTCGCTGAGCGCTTTTGAAGTAGGCATCATGGAATCTTCAGATATCTCATGAATATCTGTAGCTGAATCATTGGGAACACCGGGAGGAAAACTCAACATTGTTATTGAACACAAGCCTTTCGAGTGAATTGTAACACGTTACGGTGTCGACACTGATGACTCGCTCCGCTGTAAAGTCACGGAGATCTTGTCAGACGCAACTGTGATGTAAATTAGCTCCAGTCACAGTAATGGAAATGCTATTCCAGAATCAACACACCACACACAGCGTCCCCGCGAAGAACAGCTCCTCTCTCATTTCTCCCCTTCTAACCACTATTTCATGGCCAACTTCTTGTTTTTATGACACCTGGACTGCCTTAGTTGATAGAAACGGGGGGAAAACAACCCATTGGAAATGGACAGCTGGTGGGTTTCAGCCCCGCTTAGCCAATACTGTTGGACCAAGATACGGCTAAGGTTAACAGATAGCAGGATTTCATCCCAATGAAAGTATATCATATTTACAGGCGGACCGCCGCTATCAGGCCCAGTGCTTGACAAAGGGCTATATGGCCCTTGCAGTGAGCTGACAGCTCTCCAAATACAGGGGAGGAGGGAAGGGGATGGAGACAGAGAGAGGCTGGGTTGAGGGGGTGGAAGGCAGGTGGAAGACAGAGATATATTCCCAGAAACCGGACACATCTCAGGTGTCTGGGAAGATATCGTTATATAGCCACACAGAACACACAGATAGTCTCCATATTAAGGGGTCCTGAGGGAGGGAGGGGCCTGATTTCTACCGAACTCATTTCAGTAGATCTGTCCGTCTGACTGCTCCTGCAGACACTCTCCAGGAGAGAAAATTATCATTACAATCATTAAATTGAATTGACAGCGCGGCCACTGCTAGGCAAGTGCTGATATTCCGTCCGCCATCTGTGGGATTAGAGCAGGCCCAGAGCCCTTGTCGGTAATTCTTCAAGACAAATAGCGGGGCTCCCCAGACACAGCCCCCTGTGAGGCGAAAGGCAGCCAGCGCTAATTAGCAAGGGAGGTGTGAAGGAGAAATCATTACTTTATATCCAAACACGTGCCCTACATCCCCTCTCGCACACACACACACACACACACACACACACACACCTTTTCAGGACCAAAATGTCTTGACATTACAAGTCAAGAAATGCAATTTAAGGCTTAGGAAATATGTAAAATTGGGCATTAAAATCTGTAACTATTATCTGTTATATATTTTACCAGTCAAATTTTACTAACCAGTTAG
Organism: Esox masquinongy; assembly: GCA_016801175.1. Lineage (NCBI taxonomy): Eukaryota > Metazoa > Chordata > Actinopteri > Esociformes > Esocidae > Esox > Esox masquinongy. The sequence continues at coordinate 345 of JACXGI010004551.1, read as the reverse complement.
GCTTAGGGTTAGGTGTTAGGCGTTAGAGCTAGGTTAAATTGAGACATACAGGTGCTGGTCATATAATTAGAATATCATCAAAAAGTTGATTTATTTCAGTAATTCCATTCAAAAAGTGAAACTTGTATAATGTATACATTCATTCTACACAGACTGATATATTTCAAGTGTTTATTCCTTTTAATTTTGATGATTATAACTGACAACTAATGAAAACCCCAAATTCAGTATCTCAGAAAATTTGAATATTGTGAAAAGGTTCAATATTGAAGACACCTGGTGCCACACTCTAATCAGCTAATTAACTCAAAACACCTGCAAAGGCCTTTAAATGGTCTCTCAGTC
>JACXGI010004550.1:0-52957 GCA_016801175.1 Esox masquinongy | reverse complement strand
GGCTGCTTCTGTCTTCTGTCACATTATTAATAAACACTAGTGACCCAGTGCCATTGGAAGCCATGCATGCAATTGCAAAACACTGCCTCCAACGTGTTTTGTAGATGATGTGGTATGCTTCGGATCATGCGCTGTTCCAAGCCTTCTCCATACTTTTTTCTTCCCATCATTCTGGTACAGGTTGATCTTAGTTTCATCTGTCCAAAGAATGCTGTTCCAGAACTGGGCTGGCTTTTTAGTTGTTTTTTGGCAAAGTCAAATATGGCCTTTCTATTCTTGAAGCTTCCGAATAGTTTGCACCTTATGGTGAACCCTCTGTATTTGCTCTCATGAAGTCTTCTCTTTATGGTAGACTTGGATAATGATATGCCTACCACCTGAAGAGTGTTCTTCACTTGGCTAGATGTTGTGTTGGCTGGAGGGGTTTTTCTTTACCATGGAAAGGGTCCTACGATCATCCACCACTGTAATCTTCCGTGGATGTCCAGGCCTTTTTGTGTTCCTGCTATCTCTCTGAGAATTTTTTTTTGCAGCCTATGGATGGCCTCATCATTTGCATTGAGAGCTCCTTTGACCCCATGTTGTGGGTTCACAGCAACAGCTTTCAAATGTGAATGCCCCACCTGGAACTCCAGACATTTTACCTGCTTATTTGATGAAGAAATAACAAAGGAATAGCCCACACCTGTCCATGAAACAGCTTTTGAGTCAATTGTCCAATTACTTTTGGTCCCTTGAAAAAGAGGGGGCTACATATTAAAGAGCTGTAATTCCGCCACCCTTCGTCCAATTTGGATGTGAATCAGACATGTCTTAAAGTTACTTCAGACAAGCCCAAGTCAAGTCTCATGTCACTGCATGCAAGTCCAAGTCAAGTCTCCAGTCTTTTAAGCACTAAAGGCTATAGTTATAGTCTATTAGTCCAAAGCAAGTCCTTTCAACTTAAGATGCACTTTTTGGGGATGACAGTTATTTTGTGGGCTATTTTAAATCTGCAGTTGATGATCAAGTACACTAATACTGAATTGCAACATTTAATTTATTATAGCAAACATGCATTTTATGTTTAATTGAAGTATGATCATGTTGAGGCTGGGGTCGGCCTATTCTATCTACTATTTCATCTGCCATTAGTCATATTGCCTGACTATTTTACATGGGTTAGCCGTGAGCTAACAGCTCTTTGTGTTTGTTATGGTTATATGTGTTAGCTAGTTATTAGCTACTGTAACTAACTAGCTGACAAAGATTAGAAACAGTCCCAATTCTTGACAGTGAGCTAACATTAGGCTTCTCACTGAATGTAAAAAATATTTGTAGCATTCATAAAAATGCTATTATGAATGGAACAGATGCACTGTCGCTAACATTATCTAGGTGACTTTCCATTTTAATTGCTTGAGCTACCAGACCAGAACAAGGCAGGAAGGCAGGTTTTTTCCTTAGTTTTATCTATTCTATATTTACATTCCAAGGCACGTGTGCAATGGCTACAAGTCCAAGTCAAGTCTCAAGTCTTTTGAACAGATCGCAAGTCAAGTCACAAGTCAATTTATTGGTGACTTAAGTGCGACTTGAGTCCAAATCTGCGACTTGAGTCATGAACTCTGATGTGAATACCCTCAAATTAAAGCTGAGAGACAGCACCCTAAGCCCATATTCATTATTTAACTGTAACTTGAATATATTTTGTTAAACAGCCAAAGTAACAAAACTTGTGTCAATGTCCAATTATTTCCAGACCTAACTGTACCTCTTAATGTAAAATGTTGAATGTGAACTGATCTTTAAGTCCATTATTTGCGGCTAGAAGAGATTCAGCTCATGTCAGTGACGTCATATTGTCGCTCTGGACTCGAGACTTCAACCAATATTTAAGCTAGTTAGCTAACCCCTGTTGTAGTAAGTGATCCTGTCTAAAGCTAGTAACACCAGACAAGAGCCAGGCAAAATGTGTCAACTGTGTTTTTTGGACACCAGAAACATTGTGAAGCAGCTGTATTTCTATTTTGCCAGAGGTCAGTGATAGAATCTAATCAGTCAATAGCCAATATCAGTGTAACTGCTAGAGCATTTATATGGTATTATTTTTCAATTAAATTATGACGTACAACAACTTTAACGTCTACATGTTAAGGAAAAGCAAACAATTTGTTCTATCAAAACAGAATAACTCTGTTTTGATGTGGCTTCAAGTTAATAATATTAACTTGTAGCCATGACCCACTTGAGTGGACGTTTGTGCGGTGATAGTTAGATATTCAACAGCTTACCCCTTTACTACTGTTGCTAAATCTGTTATTTCACTGCTGAGCTAAAATGGAAACCTGTAACTCTGCAGGAGCAACAACTTTGTTAAACAACCCTGAGCACAAGCGACAATACTTAGGCACTGTTGTGTGATGCTTAACTCTTTTCCGTAACACTTTAAAGACAAAGTATACTTCCAGTTCTGTCATATCGTGCAGTTGATGGAATTCAACATGTTTGCCTCAAGCACAGCTCTGTATGGAGGTAATTAGTGCAATCTTCACCCTGTGTGCACAGAATATCCCCTGTGCACTAAGATTAAAGATCATTGTGAGAAGACGACAGCTTTGTGTGACTCTACAAGTGGTTTTGCTTTGTGTACCTGTCTGCCTGGTCACATGAAAACCATCTACTCTAACAGATCATGCAAAGGTGAGTTGCATGAATTGTCCCACTTACAACGGATTCTGATGAGTTTGTGCATAAGAGTGTTAATATAATACATTGGGAAAGACTTACTGTCATCTCTGTCTGCAGCTTGTGAGAGTGGGAAGAAAGTAGTTGATGATCAGTGTGTTGCGTAAGTACTTGAAAAATAATGTAAATCTATTTGCATGAAAACGATGCAGCTTTCAACTTAAAGACAGACAATGCCTTATTGGTTTGTGTGCAAAAATATAATTTCTACAATTTTTTCCTCTTTCAGTTGCTCATTTGGTTATTCGGGATTTGACTGTGATGAATGTAAGTTTACGGAACGATTGCACTTTTAATTTGATGTTAGGCATGTATTCTTTTAGCGTTTCCTGTCATTGTTAAACTAAGTTTCATGGTGTTTGCAGTAAAAGAAAAATTGGTTTATACTCTGTCTCTGCAGCATGGAAGTTAATACTGGTGATTGTTGGCACTATTCTCAGTGCCCTGCTTCTCATCACACTTATCCTGCTGGCAGTTGTTGCATGCAAGTGAGTAACACATACACACACACACACACACACACAACCAATTTCACAGCATACTGTTTAAATCACCTAAAATAATACGAGATGTATAAGCCCATTTTATTCACCGCTCTTCTGTGATTTTTTTAATCTGCTGCCCTTTGTTTTTTCTTATCAGAACAAATAAGAAAAGCTCCTCCCAGAAGTCCTCCGGTCACGCCGAGGTTCCGGCCTACATCAGCCCTTACCCTTCCAAGGACTTTAGGGCACCGGGCTCCACCAATGGCGGGGCAGTCAATGCCAGTTCAGTTGTTGCTGGCTTTCCCAAGATGCCCCGTGCCATGCCCAACAGCAACAGCTGGGACCGTGGCAGCAACCTGGAGATGATTGAGAGCGGCAGCCGACAGGCTCTGGTACCCAGGGCAGGCAACGGTGGGGTAAGAACAAAGGGAGGAAAGGGGAGGGAGAAGAGGTGAAAGTGAGCAAGGAAAGAGTAAAAAAATATAGCTGTTCTTAGGCACTATGTATCACGGAGTGCCTGGACACAGTGCTTGGCCTTTGTATATTGGCAACGTACCACTAGTTACCAACGCAAATAGAGTATCAAGTTATGCAATGTCATACCTGTGGTATACAGTTTCTTATACAACAGCTGTCAGCCAATCAGCATTCAGGATTCAAAGCACCTTTGCTTTCAGAAAGTACATTCATGAAATACTGTATGTTAATGGAATTTCCCCCAAATAATTTGAGAAAACATTTATGGGTTCTGTGTTTCCATAAAATATGAATGTACCTCTTGTACCCCCTCCTATTGATGACATTACACAAAGTGAACAAATATTAATTAAGTCTCTTAAGATAATAAGTGTATATGCAGAATCAAAATGTGGTCTTAGTAAAGGTCTTCTGCATTCAAAAACATTTGTGCAAAATATAAAATTCTTCTATTGTTTTTTTGCTGGACTGCCTAAGCGGAGCTGGCCTAGAAGAGCGAATGTCTCTTACTGACTGACTGACTGACTGACTGTTAAATAGCATAGTGGTTAAGAGACGCGGGCTACGGAACAATAGATCCCACATTCTGACTCCCATCACTGTCAAATCACATCATGCCTTAGGATTTGTTCAGGACAGACAAAAGCTTCGCTAGCTACAACTTTCAGTAGCTACGTAATAGGAAGCCTAAAACTATAACAGTTCTGGTGGATATTAGGAATTGTTCAGAATAGACAAACACTTTGCTGGCTACACTATTCTCTCATCTTTTCACTTGACGAAAAGGTCAGTTATCATCACCTGTATTGATAGTTATTGTATCAATGTCATTCACAAATGGCTAATTAGCTGTTAAAACGGTCAGTGGCAAAAGAGGGTTTTTTCAGGATAGACAAAAACTTTGCTGGCTACAACCTTCAGTAGCTATGTTATAGGAAGCCTAAAACTGTTTACTGTTACTGTTAAATAAAACAGTTTACTGTTATATTGCGACTATTTCTGGTGGATTTTCAAATTATGTCTTAGGATTTGTTCAGGATAGACAAAAACTTTGCTGACTACACGATACTCTCATATTTTCGCTTGACGAAAAAGTCCTTTATCGTCTCCTATATTGATACAGTAGTCAATGTCATTCACGAAAGGCTAATAAGCTGTTAAAACGGCCAGTGGCAAAAGCCATACAGTTCATAGATGCTATTTGTGGTGGAGGTAAATTTAATTTGAAACGTTACTCAACGAAATATTCAAACTTGGCATGTTATATATCATGTCAAGAGGCTATACCGACACCCAGCAAATGTACAGTATAGCTCTGTGGTGTAGTGGTTAAAGATACAGCCTTTCACACTGGCGACCTGGGTTAGAATCTTGGGAGGGCAAATGATCAACTTTTTTTATTGCGGGCCGGCTGAACTAGGCTTGCCTGGTTTCTTTTTATGAGAAACTTTTCTTATGTAATAAGACAATCTCAATAAGTGCAGCAGTTTCAACAATAATATTACATGACCTACTATGTAATATTTAATATGACCTGTCTAGTTTTACCTGCTGGGTAAAAACCAAGACCCATCTTCATATTTCTGGGTAATATCAGCTAGAGACGTTTTTTTGTTTTTTAGATGGGTGGTTATCAGAACTCTGACAACACACGGAACTTCAGCACCAGGAATCCCTGCCAGAGCGGAGGACAGAGCAACAATCCCTACCAGAGCGGAGGACAGAGCAACAATCCCTACCAGAGCGGAGGACAGAGCAACAATCCCTACCAGAGCGGAGGACAGAGCAACAATCCCTACCAGAGCGGAGGACAGAGCAACAGTCCCTACCAGAGCAGAGGCCAGGACAACAACCCTTATCAGAGTCGAAGCCAAGATAACATGCCATACCAGAGCAGAGGCCAGGACAACCCATACTTTACAAATGACAATGGAAGAAGATACTAAAGACCCACTGTAACCGTTAACTACCAAAATGTAAAGGCTTGGAAGTCAGAAAGCAACAACCATGGTTTTGAATAGTTCAACTTGTGATTCCTCCCCATGTTTGGTTTTATGCAATGTCTGTATCCAGCTGTCTCCAAGTTATTTTTAAAGTTGCAGTGTCCACTCTGTCCTTGAGGGGGCGCTGTATGCGAGCACCTAAAATTAAATACACTAATTGGAAATAATTTAAATCAATTTTATATTGTACTGACCTACAAAGGCAAAATCGGAATTAATATATATATGAATTAGTATACATAGACATAAATGTCTTGCACTTCTTTCCATTTTCAGATCAATTGGCTTATATCAGGAAACGTAATACCCAATTCATTGGATATAACATGATTTTAAAAATTGGCATGACCCTCTCCCACCTCAGATGGGTGCCACAATGTGGTTGTGAATTAGAGGATTTCCCCCTTAACATGTTAAGCAATTTGAGTAAGTTGGTGGAAAGGCACTTTATCAATCCAATTTATCATGACCTTAATAATGGTAGACAAAGGCTGAACCATATTTCAGCTGAAACCTGACACAAATCTTCAATACAAGATGTCATCACACAAATGCTCATGTTTCATATATGTATCTCTTGTCCGATTTTCGTCTTACTTTGGAATATATGGTTTTGTCATTCTAGGTGTTTTTTATTTATGGAAGTATGTCTGAATTACATTTGAATCAAAAGAGTTTGAACAAGGGCTGGAACCCAGAGTGTTGCCAGAGGAATTTGTAGGTGTGGTCCACTCTTATCTGTTTCACCACTTGCTCGTTTATGAATTTGCTAACATTCAATCATGGTTTTGAAGTGACAATTTTGATTAAGCAAAAAGGCACGATGGGGTGAGGTATATGGCCAATTTCCCATTCCTAGCTTTCAGCCAGTCGGCAATCAGGGTTCGAACCATCCGGTTTACAATCATGAATAATGCTTTGTATTCCTAATGCGCCATCATAATACATATTGTAATGTAATTGTTGTCAAATGTAAATAAACATGTCTATTGCTTTGTTTAATGTTTACGTTAACATTTTACACAATGAATATGGTAAATGAGACGGGCTTGTCTTTGGTTAATGTTAGAATAAAAAATGTATTGAAAGTATAACTGATTGCAATAGTTTCTACAACTCAGTCTGTTTATTAATTCAGACATGCACATATCTGAGTCATTTTCAATTTTGATTGTGTTTTTAGTTTCCATAAGTTTTGGCAAGTGAAATGAGTTACTTCCTGCATTGTTGGCAATGTCCAGTGGTGACCTGCAGATTGGGTCACAGGAATGCTTTCTCTGCTGTTCTCTTTAACCTTGGGAGGACCTGAGCACTTGGACCACGCCTCAGGACTACCTGGCCTGAAGACTCATAGCTGTCCCTGTCTGTAGTCTTAGTTGTTTTGCTGATCCAGTTGCTGCCTGATGATTCCTGCTTTCACTGCTCACCTTGTTGTCCCTGTCCTTGTCCACCTAGTTGTACTGCTGATCTGGATTCTGCCTAAAGACAATGGACACAGCCCACATACATTTATTGACCCACTGTAATGAATACACTTAGAGCAGGGTTATGGATTCACGTGCAGAGTGCGGTGGTAGTTTTATTCAGCGCCAACAAGGACAAGTATATGAGGACTGGGTCAGAGGGCAGGCAGTGGTCATACACAGGTATTCCAAAATAGACAAGCAGAAAACAGAAGGGCTTGGCAAGGGGGCGATGTCAGGGCAGGCAGGAGGTCATAAACAGAATCCATGCAACAGTACAGGAGGGCTAATCTGAAATCACAAACTCAGAAGACGAAGCAGAAACTGGTCAAACACAGGTAGCCAGAGAAGATTATTAAGCTGGGAAGATAACGGGCTCAGTATGTCACAAAACAAACAATACCTCACAAAGAGGACGTGGCCGAGGTCGACTATATAAGGAGTGTGGATGAAGAACAGGTGTCTAGACTTCTGGTGATTGTGATCTGGGGTGTGTGTGACGTTCAGGAGGGGGAGGTTGTAAGTGTGTGACTGAAGGTTATGCAGGAGTAGGATGTGATCGGAGGTGTGTCTTGTTTGTCCTTGTTAGCTCCCTATTTAGTTTGCCCTCTTCTGTTAGCCCTTTGTCAGTCATTGTGTTTGATGCTTGGTATATGTCTGTCCCTGCCACCAGTCCGTGTTTAGCCTGCCTGCCTGTTTCTTGTAGTTTTCTTGTTTTTTCCTTGACTCCGTTCCGTTATTAAAAGCCTTTTCTTTACCCTTCATGTCCGCGCTTGGGTCATGCTTCAACGCTAATTGTGACAATAGCAACCATACCATCCAGCCAAAAAACAACCAAATAAATACAAATAAGAAAAGATGCACAATTTTAAACGCATCGACAACCAGATAGGCCCTCCTCCAATATCCTCAATTTATCTTTAAACACAGCCTGTGCTACAAGCGCCTGCATCTTTAGGTCAGATTGAAGACCATTCTATGCTGTAGGACCAGCAACCCTAAAAGCTTCTCTGCCCATCTCTGTGTGGACATTGGGAACTGCCAGTAAATAGGGATCCTATGATTGTAAACAGTAACGTTTAGAACTTTTTTTCACAGAGAAGTTCACAAAAGGTAGGATGGTTTCAAACTGTTTTGAAACAATTGTAAATTTAAAGGTATGCCCTACTGGGGAATGTTTCCTATCCACTGTGCAACAATTCTTGTATTTACTTGCTCCAGCTCAATATCAGCAAAACGAAGGAGATGATTGTTGATCACAGGAAGCAGCGGCGGGGAGACCACACCCCCATACACATCAATGGGTCTGCAGTAGAGAGAGTTCACAACATCAGGTTCCTTGGGGTCAACATCAGTGATGACTTGGTCTCATTGCTCTAACGTCGTGGTGAAGGAGGCCAGGAAACGGCTCTTCCTCCTATGCCAATTAAGGAGATTTGGCATGGATTCCAGGATACTCACCAACTTCTACAGATGCACTATCGAGAGTATCCTGACCGGCTGTGTCACCGCTTGGTATGACAGCTGCACCGCCCTCGACCGCAAAGCACTTCAGAGGGTGAATAAAACAGTAGAGAGCATCACAAGGTCTGACCTGCCATCCCTGCAAGATCTCTACACAGAGAGGTATAGGAGGAGGAGCAAACGGATCATTACAGATCCCAACCACCCATGCCACGGACTGTTACAGGAGTATTCAGTCCAAAACTAACAGGCTACGGGACAGCTTCTTTCCACAGGCTGTAAGGTTGCTCAACTCGGGATCCCCTCTTCCTTTCCATCCATAGTCCATGCCCACCGGTCACTTTATATCATGCACACCTGTCACTTTTACATTGCACTACGGTTGCATAGTTGTATAGTTATTATTATTGATGTGTGTTTTTGTATAGTGTTATTACTGATTGATTGTGTTATCTAATTTTTTAAAATTATAATTACTGTTATTTTTTAACTTTTAACTGCACTGTCGGGAGTAGGAAAACCAAGCATTTCATTGCCATAACTTGTTATTTCAGATGACAAATAAACCTTTTGAACTTTTGAACTTGAATTCTTTGGGGTTTCAGGCTGGATATCTTTATCCAATGACAGCTACTCTATCATGTATTTTTAAAGGTGTGGGAGGGAATTGTTCATAAATATTGATTTTGGGGTCAGGTAAAATATTTCAAGTGCAAGGAGAGTAGTATGAATTATATTGGCCATATTGTTTGGCAAAAGTAGATACACTGCCATACAAATACATTTTTCCCATTTCAGATTTTCTCTTTTAGCATACATTTGACATTGAAAGTTATTAGATGTTCAAGTGACTGTACAGTGCACTCCATAAGTATTGGAACAGTAAATGATTGTTTTAACATTTGCCTCTTTTCTCTAAAAGTTTGGATTTGAAATAAAAAAATTCTTGTATTATATACACTGCCGTTCAAATGTGTGGGGTTGCTTAGAAATGTCCTTGTTTTTGAAGAAAAGCACATATTTTGTCCATTAAAATAACATCAAAAGGCTAATTGATCATTAGAAAACCTTTTTGCGATTGTGTTTGCACTGCTGAAAAACTGTTGTGCTGGTTAAAGAAGCAATAAAACCTTCATCAGACAAGTTCAATATCTTTAGCGTCAGTGTTTCTGGGTTTGGTTATAGGCTCAAAATGACCAGAAACAAATAACTTTCTTCTGAAACTTGTCAGTTTATTCTTGTTCTGAGAAATGGAGGCTATTCCTTGTGAGAAATTGTCAAGAAACTGAAGATCTTGTACAACAATGTGTCCCACTCCCTTCACAGAACAGCTCTAACTGTCTCTAACTAGAATAGTAAGAGGAGTGGGAGGCCCCGGTGCACAACTGAGCAAGAGGACAAATAAATTAGAGTGTCTAGTTTGAGAAACAGACACTTTATTCAACTAGCTAACCTGCGGCTCCAGCATTGTCTGTCTGGGACTTAAACCATTAAGCCTTGCTGTTCATAAATTCTGCATTTAATCTGGGCAGACTGGAAAGTGAATCTATTTCATAGCTATATATCAATCAAATTTATTTTATAAAGCCTTTTTAATGTCAGCAGTTGTCACAAAGTGTTTTTACAGACACCCACCCTAAACCCCCAAAGAGCAAGCAATAACAGTTCATGCGCAGTGGTTAGGAAAAACTCGCTTGTAGTGTCCAAAATCAGGAAGAAACCTAGACAGGAACCAGACTGAGGGGCAGCCATTCCTCTTCTGGCTGTGCTGGGTGAAGATTATAAAAGTACATAATCTTATAGGCCCAAGTCAATGTTTTTGCAAGATCAGAAGACTAGCAGGTCAATAAATGCAAGTGGGCTTTGACTAGTATCCTAAAACTGAATCCACAACATAACCAGGTGGACAGGACTGGGACAGTCAGGCGGGTGTGGGCGATGGCTGCAGGACTGATCCAGCAGCAACCTGTTCGGCAACACAACCAAGAGAACTTTGGGAAGGGACAGCTTTGAGTCATTTGGGCCAGGTAGATCTGAGATGTGGTCCAAGTGCTCATGTCCTCCTAAGGCGAAACAGGACACCAGAAATGTTTTTCACAAGAATACCTAATCATACTATTTCCCCAGCGTAATAACTAGCAGATGCCCTCCCCAGGGTTTTGGCATAGAGGTCAATCCCCCAGGGGGACATGCAACCCCTAGGCTAAACATAATAGATAATTGCAGTGTTAAAAATAGGGATTGAGACACTCCTAGCCCAGACACTTAATCATAGAAATTGCTGAAAAAATAATGAGTCTTCAGTAAACATTTAAAGGTTGCGACTAAGTCTGAGTCTCTCAATATAAACAGTAGATCATTCCACAGTAGTGGAGCTCTATGGGAAAAAGCCCTGCCTCCAGCTGTTTGCTTAGAAATTCATGGTATAATAAGGAGGCCTGCATCTTGTGATCTTAGCTTATGTGTTGATATATATGGCTGGACCAGTTCAGAAAGGTAAGTAGGATCAAGTCCATGTAGCGCTTTGTAGGTTTATAATTAAACTTTAAAATCTGCCCTAGCCTTAACAGGCAGCCAGTGTAAAGAGGCTGTTACTGGAGTAATGTGATCAAATACTTTCATTCTAGAATGGGTGGGAGATAAGAAGACAGCTGTGGTAGAAATGTTCTTATTCCACAGTACAATGAAATCATATTGCTTATTCTAAGTATAATCCAGTCATTTAGTAGGGCCATTATGCGTTTCGGCTCTGCTCACTTGTGCAGGATGTGCCTACAACAGATAGTTATAGTGTTGGCTGAACATCTCAACGGCTGCAAACATCTTATCTTTCTAAGCTGAAGTTCGCAGAGAAGCTGGTGAGACATGTAGACAAACCATGCATAGGAGTGGGACACAGTGGGCTGTACTGAATGTATATAGGCCTGAGCTCAAACTTCAACAGAGCTTTTGACCTGACTCTGCTGAGAGTGTTGTTAGCTGCTCCAGGTTTATAAATCTTGAATAAAGCTTTACTTGTGAAAAGAATCTACAGTCTCTGTGCCTTTCCCATTAGTGATTTCCACAACAATTTGGCGTCGAGGATGGGATGGCTAACTGCGTTCACTGAGCGTTCCCGGGGACTCCAAGGTTAACTGTGCACAGGGACCACAGACAGTGTGGTTCAGGGAGCTCCCACCCCGTCTAGGCCGGAGCAGAAGGGACCCGCCTCGGACCTGGCAGGGAGCGTCAGTGTATGGATACGCCATCCCCAACATAAAAAAACTAAAGTTTGAGACTGATTTTCTTCTTCCAATAACTACATTGGGAGAAAGGTTCTAAAGGGCCCCTAGTCAGACAGGCTGTGTAGTAAACAGTTTTGGAAAACTGTAATTCATCGAGGATGAATATAAGATGCATGTATAGACAAGAGAATTGCTATGACATGGCATAGATGTATACATGAAAGATAACGAAAATTAAACTAAAAATATTCAAAAAACCTAAAATAAACTAAAAAATAATTAAAAATTAAAACATAATAAATAAAAAAAAGAGAAGAATTGCCAAAATTGTATGGTTTGTTGACAAGAGTAAAAGTAGAGATGTCTCCCTCATGAACTAAAACTCTTTTTTGTGTGTGTTATCATCTGTTTTGAGTACAAGTGACGGGGGAGCAGATACCATGGGGACTGGTAGCAGTAAGAACAACGCCTGCCAGCCGGATCCACTGATCGGACCAGTAAAGATAATGGTGGATAAGTGGGGCACGGATGTCTCAGGACAAGTGGTATTGTGGCACAGAGTATCTGATTTTCCATTAAAGGGAACATTTAGCGAGGCTAAGTTAAAAGTATGTAGAAGGAAGTTAGAAGAGTTTGAAAAGAGTAAGAAAGGGAAGAAAGAAAAAGTAAAGTGGGATATCTATGGTAAGTGGGAGAGAGAAGCTGAAAGAAGGACTGAGAGTGGGAGTAAAAAGATAATGGTAAAGTAAAGTGTGAAAGAGGGTGATGAGAAAGTGAAGAAAAGGAATAGGAATAGAGAGGATGATTAGTGTGACATTCCACCTCCTTACTGCACTCCAATCCCTGCAGCTCCTGTACCAGCACCGGTCCCGGGCCCGTCTCTATCTCCAACCCAGGCGCCGCCCCTGCCACTCCTCTACCCGAAGCTGGAAAACCTACAGGGTTTAACCCTCCGTCTGCCTCCACTCCCTCTTCCCACAGCGCCTTCATTCCTTCTCCTGAACCACCTCCCGTGTCTACCGGATCCGGACGATCGGCCGACCCTGACCAGGCTTTCCTTCTGGCTCCATTAGTGGCTTACCCTAACCCACAGCCACGGCCAGCCCATGGACAGGCTGGCCATAACGAATGGATGCCTGAGGTCAACATCCAAAAGTCTTGGAGACAGGATGAACTGAGGACTCGGCTGAGCTTGGGATTCACATGATCAAATTGTTGCACCTGTACAAGCCGTCAGGAGCAGAGATCGCACACATCACGCATTCCAGCACGAAACTACACTGGGCACACGTCCAGGAGGGGTTCAATGAGGACCTTCTCTGGTCCGCAGAGGGGGCATACCTGTCACGGTACAGGTGGTGTGCGGGAGAGAAACCAGGCGCAGGCATTTTCACGTTCAGTGGATTTTTAATAGAAACAAACAAACCCAAACAACGAACGGACAATAAAGCTAAACTGAATGAAATCAAAATGCGCAACAGGCATCTTATAAAGAAACATTCAAACAGTAAAGCAAGCAACACTCACCAAACAAACACGACGACAAGCAACAATGATCCATAAATGCAGGGAGCAGAGGGGAAACATTTAAACACTTACAAACGATGTGATAGGGACCTGGTGTGCAAGATTAGAGACATGTGACACAGACAAGTCCGGGATGTGTTCGTGAGTGATGGGATCTGCAGGTGCACGGAACGGTGGCGCTGCTGCTCACCGTACTGTGACAATACCAAACTCAACTTACTCTTCTCCTGGCCTCTCCCACAGTGACTGATTGGGCTGCAATCCACAGTTGTGTACAGGGTCCTAAAGAATCCCTGGAAGACTACAGAGAAAGGTTGGAGAAGTGTTTCAGAAAATACAGTGAGCTGACCAGCTCTGAGAACTATAATAGCCTGCTAAAGGCTGCCCTGGTGCATGGCCTCCAGCCTGCTATGAGCAAAACTGAGAAACTCACCTGCATTGGGTGGGAGACAGTACCTCCACAGACTGTGATTGAACATTGTAAACATGCAGAACAGCAGCAGCAGTCCGCTGATAACAAGGCTACATCCAAAAAAGAAAAGGAAAACACCAAGTTCCAGACTGCTCAGCTCATGTATTATCAGGGACAAGGTCAGCTATTCGGCGGAAAGGGGGGAGGAACTGGTGGTTTTCGGAAGAGTGGAAGAAATCAAAAGAACGGAGGACGAGACCGAGGGAGAGGTGGACAGAGACACAGTGGGGACAAGACAAGAGTTCAGTCGTGTTACAAATGCAGTTAATATGGTCACTTTTATAGAGAGTGCCCTGAACCGGTGAGACAGGAAGTTGTGGGTGGCGGATGGCAGACGGGACCACCACACAATGTCACACTCAATAAACCTAAGGATGACTGAAGTGTAGTGAAGACAGCTGACACATTTTCACAGAGGCAGTTCCTTAAGAGATTTACCAAGTCCAAAGACACCCCTTGTGTTACCCTTCTGATCGAAGGTAAGCCCTTAAGTTTTCTAGTAGATACTGGTGCTGCAATGTCTGTTATCATGCATGACTCCATGTTGAATTTTCCCATGTCAAATGAAACTGTGCGCACTGTAGGTGCTTCTGGTGTAGAGATGATTGAGTACTTAACTATGCCTTTATCTGTAGATGGTATTCCAATTCGGCACCAATTCATGTTATCTACATGTTGTCCCTGCAATTTGGCTGGCAGAGACCTTGTGCAAATTGGGCATGGAAGTTACCTGTGAACCGGATGGTGTTGTGATTACACAGCCATAGATATTGATGCTGTCTGACATTCAGACAGGTCCAGATTGGCATTATGCATGGGATTTATGACCAGATGCAGACCTTGTGTGTCTTGGTGAAATCTACTCCATTGTGTGCTCTTTCTGGAAGCAAAATGGTTCGGTCATGACTGAAGCGGGATTGCATTGCACTTCTCATTTCTCCCCATTGGTTAGGGACTTAAACTATGAGAAGAGATGGCTAGTCAAACCAGGGTCTGAGACAGTGATATGCAAGTATGTCTATATAGGACCAGACCACTGTGTATTAGCGGTCCAATTAACAAGCAAACAACAATCATTGTTTGGCTTTACTGATAGGATACCCCACATTTCAATAGCAAAGACAGATTTGGCTGGAAACTGTGCTGGGTGTGAATGAGTGGATTACCATGAAAGATGGTTCTAAATTCTCCCCCACATTGCTTGTTTGGTGTGTTCCATTCTATTGGGCTGCCCCGGCCCAGCGGGATGTTCATGGTGTTGACAGATCGATGCCTCTATTGCAGATGATCCCATTGCCAGTTGTTGATTCCCCACTGCTTCAGGGCCTTCCTGATACACTGTGGGCTAAAGATAAGTTTGATATTGGACAAATGAAGGGCGTTCAGCCTCTCACACTCACACCCAAAGCCACGTTCAGGCCCTATAGGGCCCAGTACCCTCTTAGTAAGGAAGCTGAAAAAGGGATTGCTATTGTTCATGCTTCCCTGGTAGGGAGGGATGCCATAATACTCTGCCCTCATTCTCCATGTAACACTGCCGTCCTTCCTGTTCGTAAAGCTAATGAGGATTGGCGATTTGTTCAAGATCTTAGATCTGTTAATTAAGTAATACATGCTCCTTCCCCTGTCGTTCCCAACCCAGGCACTGTCTTATCTGATGTTCCATCCACCGCAAATTGGTTTTCAGTTATTGATTTGGCTAACACATTTTTCAGTATTCCTGTGGGAAAGGAATCTCAATATTGGTTTGCTTTTACTTTCCGTGGGAAGCAATGGACCTGGTCCGTCCTCTCTCAGGGGTATGCTGAGTCTCCGGCTGTCTTCTCTGCAGCGCTTGCTCAAAATTTGGAAGGGTTCGTACCTCCGGCTGGAAGTAAGCTCATACAATATGTTGATGATTTACTCTTGTGCTTTGAGACTCAGAAGGATTGCGAAACTGATACCACAGCGTTGTTGGAATTCTTAGCTGAGAATGGCCACAAAGTTTCCAAAACAAAATTGCAACTTGTCCAACAATCTGTTAGGTACCTAGGCCATGACATCACACCTAACGGTAGATCTTTGGGTCCAGAACGCGTTAAAGCAGTGCTGGAACTCCCCAAACCAATAACCAAAGCCCAAATGATGAGCCTTTTGAGTGTGGCCGGCTACTGCAGAGCCTGGCTTCCAGACTTTGCTGAAATCACACAGCCTCTGTCTGATCTCATTCATGGCCACAAAATGGGCATGAAGGACAACATTTTTTGGACCACTGACGGACTGACTTCCCTGGATCGTCTCAAACACTCTCTGTCTACCTCTCCCTGTTTAGGTTTACCGGATCACGTGAAGCTGTTTAACCTCTTTGTCTGTGAAAAAAATGGGGTTCATGTCTTCTGTTTTGACGCAGGACCATGGTGGGAAGCAGCGGCCGGTGGCGTACAACTCCAAGCGTTTGGATCTAGTCTCGCGGGCTCTGGTCTGCTGCCTACGGGCAGTTCCCGCAGCTACTGAAGCTGTTCTGGCTTGTGCAGACATTGTTGCCATGTGCCCTCTCACTTTTCATGTTCCACATGCTGTTCATTCTGTCATTTCACAGGCTAAGACAGCACATTTGCACCCTGCTAGGTTACTGCACTACCAAAACATTCTCCTGACAATGTCTCATGTTACGCTATAGAGATGCACTGTTCTGAACCCTGCTACTCTTTTGCCTACAGATGATGGTGGTGACCCTCATGACTGTGCTGCCATAGTGGAAGAAGTCAGTAAGCCATGACCCGACCTCTCAGACACACCCATTGATAATGCAGATCTTGAGATTTTTGTGGATGGCTCAGCCCAGCGTTCCCCCAAAAGGGAGCCCTTGGTAGCATATGCCGTCACTTCAGCATTAGAGGCTGTTTAAAGTGCTAGATTACACTCAGACCTATCTGCTCAGGCAGCTGAACTGTTTGGGCTCACTAGAGCCTGTATTATAGCCCAACATCAGTCTGTTAATATCTACACAGACAGCAGATATGCCTTTGGGGTCGTGCATGATTTTGGTACTCTGTGGCGCCAGCGCGGGTTCCTAACAGCATCTGGTAACACAATCTGTCACTCTAGGTTAGTTGCTAATCTACTGGACTCTATCCTACTACCAGACACCATTTCTGTGTGCAAACGTCAGGCTCATACTAACACCTCTGATTCCGTCTCTAAAGGTAATGCTGGAGCTGCTAAAGCTGCTGCCACGTATCCTGTCTCCCCCATTTTGCAGATGGTTTCTCTGCCTCCAACGGATGTTTTCTCTCGTAATGACGTTTCTGACTTACGATCAGGCGCTGACACTGTGGAGGTCTCTCGTTGGAAGCGGTTGAAATGCTCCTTTGACCTGAAGCTGAAGCTTTGGGTTGGTCCTAATGACCTCCCTGTCCTTCCTCGCTCCTGTTACCCCTTTTGTTGCTAAGGTGGCACATGGCCAAGACCATGCTTCCAAGGGTGGGGTTGTGAATATTGTAAATAACTTTTGGTTTGCACCAGGATTTTCCCTATATTCCCAAAATGTCTGTGCAAAATGTGTGATTTGTATGACAAACAATGTGGGTAGGGGCACACTGATGCCTGTTTCGGCCCACCCAAGGCCTGAGGGGCCATTTGAGCACTTAATGATGGATTGACTCCATTGAGTTGAATCCATGCCAGGGATATAAATATTGCCTGGTAATGGTGGATGCATTCTCCAAGTGGGTAGAAGCATTTCCATGCAAACATGCCACAGCCATCGCTGTCGCAAAGAATTTGATGCGGGAAATTATTCCCAGATGGGGCCTAGCATCAAAGTTGACATCAGACAATGGCTCCCATTTTGTAAATAGTGTAACTGAATGCATCTCCACTGGGCTGAAGATAGATCTGAGCACACATTGTAGCAATCATCCAGCCAGTGTTGGTTTGGTTGAGAGAGCTAATCAGACTCTAAAAACCAAATTGACCAAACTGATGGCTGAGACAGAGTTGTCATGGGTAACAGTGATGTCACTTGCCTTAATGTACATGCGAGGGAGAGTGCATCGCACTACAAGGTCTTTCTCCTCATGAGGTGCTTACAGGCACACCAATGAGGATGATCACCACTCCTTTCCCACAGAATAGACTGACATTGCAAGGCTGCAACAATGAGATAGTGAGTTATTGCATCGCACTTAACAATGTGTTCAAGTCTATTTTTCCTAGGGTGGAAGCAGCCCTGCCTGAGCCAAAAGGAGGGCCACTCCACAAGATCCAACCAGGTGACTGGGTTGTCGTAAGGGACCTCCATAGGAAGGTACTACTGATCACCCAGACGGCTGTGAAGGTTGCTGAGAGAGCTATGTGGGTCCACGCCAGCCACTGCAGGAAGGTGCCATGCGAACCTGATGACGATGAATCAGCTGATGCCAGGACGACAACCACCACGATGGCCATGGAGTAGCGAGGAGGGCATGCTGAAGGTCACGTTCATTGCCTTCATTGTCGGTATTTCCACCATCATCTGGACCACAGGGGCTGGGGGGAACAACGGAGAACCTCGAGGGACCAACAGCAGCAGCATAGTCCAACGGCAGGACTTAAATAATAGCCGCCTCAGCGCGAGCCCACGGCGGGCTCAAGACTGGAGTCTAGCAAATAACAGCTGCCCCAGCCGTTACAGGAGGACCGCCGAGCTGCATGATTGGGCAACAGCCCACGGGAAACGCTGATGTGGATGCTGATGAACCACAAGCTGTTCTCCCACTTAACCTCACTTACACTGACACTGATCTAGACAACAGGCACATGAATGTTATGCGGTTGTACAGGGGATCAATATGGTGGATATGGATGACAACGCTAACGAAACCAAGTAAACATGACTAATTTTATAATCAATGCTTGCTAAAATTATTTTTGTGAGTGTAACATGAATAATAAAGTATTTGTCACCTCCCATTCCTTAGGAGATGGGAAGACATGTTTATGCATTATTAAAAGATTGTTCATTGTTTTGCATGTAATCAATATTAGTTTAATGATGATCAATGGTAGGAGATAGATTTTTTGGATAATAATCTGTTGCTCTTGCTGGAATGTATGATGTACTTTCTACTGTTTAGTTTTTTATTTGGTTGTACATCTAAAATATCTTTTTGTTGAGACTTAGTCTCAAAAGGAGGGAATGTGGGAGAAATCTTCTTATTCCATAGTACAATAATATCATATTGCTTATTCTAAGTATAATCCAGTCATTTAGTAAGGCCATTATGTGTTTCAGCTCTGCTCACTTGTACAGGATGTGCCTACAACAGATAGCTATAGTGTTGGCTGAACTTCTCAAGGGCTGTAAACATCTGGTTATCTTTCTAAGCCGAAGTTTGCAGAGAAACTGGTGAGACGTGGACTAACCATGCAAAGGAGGGGGACACAATGGGCTGTACTGAATGTATATAGGCCTGAGCTCAACCTTCAGCTGAGAGCTTTTGAACTGACACTGCTAAAAGTGTTGTTAACTGCTCCAGGTTTGCAAATCTTGAATAAAGCTATGCTTGTGAAAATAATCTAGTCTCTGTGCCTTTCCCATTTAGTGATTTCCACGACACAGCATAAAACAGTGATGTTGTCATGTTAAGTATGTCAGTTAAAATAAAATCTCAATATAATCATTTTTGCAAGCTATATTAGTTCGGTCTTGGTTTACTGCTATACTATAGCCTATAGGTGGTTATAAACAGCAAAATTTGGGCCGGGGCAGCTCGTTCAAGGAGCCTTGGCAATGACAGTGTCACGCCCTCCACATCCGCCTCCTCATAGTCCATGCCAGGCTCTTCCTCTCTCCTGTTTGTCTGTATGTTTGGACGCCAGATCCGGGCTCCTGCAATCCAGTTCCGGCTTTCCTCCACTGCTCCTCAAGTTTCCACACCTGCGATTCATTCCCTCATCAGCTTGCCATCAAATACCCTGGTTTTCCATCCGCTCGTTGCTAGATTGTTGTTGTTCACTACTCGATCCACCTCATCCCGCCTTCAAACCTGGCCACGTGCCTGCCAGCCTACCTGCTCTGCCTACCCCGCCGCCCTGTCTGCCTCGCCCTGCCTACCTACCAGCCCAGCCCTCACACCTCCAGCCCGACATCAGTCCTACCACTCCAACCTACATTAAAACACCCCTTTAGTTCCATTGCTTGTGTCTGGTGTCGTGCGCTTGGGTCCACTAGCGGCTGCCCCCCGTAACAGACAGGAATTCTACCTAGGCTGAATATACAGTTGTGCTCAATAGTTTGCATACCCTTGAAGAATTGGTAATATATGTACCATTTGTAAAGAAAACATTAGTGAGCAGGCAAAACACGTCTTTATTTCTTAAGGGATTCACATTCACCTGTAGGTTATAACAGAATGGCACAATCATAAAACAAAACATGGCGACAAAGAAACAAAATGAACTGACCCCTGTTCAAAAGTCTGCATACCCTTAGTTCTTAATACTGTGTATTGCCCCCTTTAGCATCAATGACAGCATGCAGTCCTTTGTAATATTTGTCTATTAGGCCCCCGAATTCTTGCAGGGGGTATAGCTGCCCATTTGTCTTGGCAAAATGCCTCCAGGTCATGCAAAGTCTTTGGTCGTCTTGCATGAACCACATGTTTGAGATCTCCCCAGAGTGGCTCGATGATATTAAGGTCAGGAGACTGTGATGGTCACTCCAGAACCTTCACCTTTTTCTGTTGTAACCACTGGAGGGTCAACTTGGCCTTGTGCTTAGGGTCATTGTCATGCTGGAAAGTCCAAGAGCGTCCCATGCGCAGCTTTCATGCAGAAGAATGCAATTTGTCTGCCAGTATTTTCTGATAACATGCTGCATTTTTCTTGCCATCATTTTTCACAAGATTCCCCGTGCCTTTATAGCTCACACACCCCCAAAACATCAGTGAGCCACCACCATGATTCACAGTGGGGATGTTCTATTCACTATAGGCCTTGTTGACCCCTCTCCAAACATAACGCTTATGGTTGTGACCATAAAGCTCTATTTTGGTCTCGTCACTCCAAATTACAGTGTGCCAGAAGCTGTAAGGCATGTCAAGGTGTTGTCGGGCATATTGTAACCGGGCTTTTTTGTGGCATTGGCACAGTAAAGGCTTCTTTCTGGCAACTCAACCATGCAGCTCGTTTTTGTTCAAGTATCGTTGTATTGTGCTCCTTGAAACAACCACACCATCTTATTCCAGAGCAGCCTGTATTTCTCCTGAGGTTACCTGTGGGTTTTTCTTTGTATCCCAAACAATTCTTCTGGCAGTTTTGGCTGAAATCTTTCTTGGTCTACCTGACCTTGGCTTGGTATCAAGAGTTCCCCAAATTTTCCACTTCTTAATAAGTGACTGAACAGTACTGATTGGCATTTGTAAGGCTTTGGATATCGTTTTATATCCTTTTCCATCTTTATAAAGTTCCATTACCTTGTTTTGCAGGTCTTTTGACAGTTCCTTTCTGCTCCCCACGGCTCAGTATCTAGCCTGCTCAGTGGATCCACGTGAGAGCTAACAAACTCATTGACAATTTATACACAGACAGTAATTGCAATTTAAAAAGCCACAGGTGTGGGAAATTAACCTTTAATTGCCACCTTTAGTGGCCAAACATTCAAGGGTAAGTAAACGTTTGATCAAGGCCATTTGGGTGATTTCTGTTATCATTATAATTGAAAAAGGAGCCAAACAACTATGTGATAATAAATGGCATTATATGATCACTATCCTTAAATAAAAGAAATTTTTTTTGCATGATCAGTAATATTTTCAAAATACACAATTTCTGCCAGGGTATGCAAACTTGTGAGCACAACTGTAATAGCTTAACAGCATAGTATATAAAAAAAAGATCACTGCATTGACTGCAATAGTGTAACAAATAAGCTAGCCTGCTTACCCTGTTGTCCCAAAGCTAACTAGCTAATGTCGATAGCAGCTATAGCCTATGTGTTAGTGGAATGGACCTGGTCCAATGTGACCAACACAAAAGCGGTATTACAAATTATAAGTATTGAAATGATGACACCTTGTTACCCCTTGCGTTAAGATACCTGTGTGACTGTTGGAAAAATACCCGTCACACGCTTTGCTCTGTCAAGTCGGCTGACTCATAAAACCCAAATACGATGCAACACAGCATGCAACAAGAAAAGTATCAGGT
Organism: Esox masquinongy; assembly: GCA_016801175.1. NCBI lineage: Eukaryota > Metazoa > Chordata > Actinopteri > Esociformes > Esocidae > Esox > Esox masquinongy. The sequence continues at coordinate 30,946 of JACXGI010004550.1, read as the reverse complement.
CAGCTGTTGGGAAGAACATCTGTTAGGCTTGCTGTAACTAGAGAATACTTCATTAGATGTTTGCAATGTAAATCATAATAAAGCACATAAAAAAGAGCTGAAAAGAAAAGGCAGTATAACTATTCCAGAGCTTATTTGTTGTATTTCACCAACATAAATTAACATGACAGAACAGTCATAGTATTTAAGAGAATAGGCAATATTTAAAGGACCATATTGTGCCTAATCAAAATTGGGCACCTGAACTTAATACACATGACACATTACATTTTTGGATGACACATTATATTAATGAATTTAGTTCTGTAATATCTGCTGTTTTTAATGCCTTTTCTATGCGTAACTTGGGGTTATTTCAATTTCTGAGTGAGCCAGTAAAAAATACTAGCCCAGATACTATTGTTCCTACTTAGTGTCTGTAATGTCTCAGGGGTGTTATCGTGTTTCATTCTGTCTTTTTTTTTTCATTCTAGTATGTTGTATTTCTATGCTTGGTGGTAGTTCTATGCTTGGTTGTATTTCTATGCTTGATTTGCATCCCGTTTCTCTTGATTATTTTCACCTGTCGGCCCTCTAGCACTCCTTATTTAATTCTGTTCAGTCTGTCTTTTACTTTGTGAGGTATTGTTCGTTCGCACGCATTACTGAGACGGTTTTCTGTCCTTGATATCTATATAGATTGTTTTTTTTATTCCACCTGTCGGCATTAATTCTCGCCTGATCCCTTTGTACTTTTGCCTTTCTATCTGGGTTTTCGGAGTTAGTGACCTATTGCTTGCCTTTTGGACCTTTGATTCTGCCTGACCCCTTCTTTTACCTCAGCCCTCCAATAAATCTACACTTGAACCATTTCCCTCGCTTTGAGTGCATTCGTAACAGAGTCATTGAAGTCCACCTGCGTAATATTACATAGTTAATATTACATGACTAGCATGAGCAGATTACAGCAATTGTCAGGAATTTTAAGGTTTCAGTCCTGCAGGAATCACCATATCCAGCTGGTATATTAAAATAGTGTAAGTTGCAGTCCTACAGGAATTGCACAATCCTGCAGGAATCACCATATCCTGCAGGAATTTAAAATTCCTCAGGATTCCTGCAAGAGACCTGCACGATTCCTTCACAACGGATGAAATTCCTGCATGATTCCTGTGAGACTTTTTTGTAAGGGAAATGCTGTTGCTGTACAACATTTCCATCCATCATCAGCTAGCTTTTTTTCTGGCCACCTTTCCCAGTTAAAAACATTATTTTTTATCAATTGCTACAGGCTTATAACGGCGTAGTTTCACCAGGCACTCCACCTCGAACAGAAAAACAAAATGCATTGCCATATTTCAGAGACTTGTTGATGGCTAGCTTGTGAACTTGAAAGCATAATCTTGCTAGCTAGCTAGCGCTAGCTATATAACATAAGACCATTGGCAGGGAAATAATATGCACATTTTGACCAGTTTGCACAAGGCTAAATCTTGCTAAAAAGCAAAGTAATTGCTTCTTCCAAGCAACAGTCGCTTATGTATTAGGTTTGGTCAAACAACCCAGAATGCAGTGTGAGAAAGTATTTTCCTGATAATATAGGTGAATTTTAGTTCTATACTTTTGTTAAAGAACACAACACAGAGGAATGGTACTTCACATACCTTGTGCTATATGAGGTATTGTATAGCAAACAGCTAGTATCAATTATTGTGGGGCCCCATACAACCCAATTAGTGTGTGTGTGGAGCCAAGAACTCAAGAGGGGACACTATACCAGGCCCTATAAGGTTAGTATATAGAATACATTTATGTGACTGGAAGACAGCCAGATGTGGAGGGGATGTGCTAAAGGTTTGGTCTAATATAAATGTACTGTTTAAGACAAAGACATCTGGGGAAGCACAAAGACACCTGGAAAGAACAAGAAGAGAGAGAGGGAAAGAAGGCTGAGCATCTAGGAAAGACATGAACTATATTTTGTGAATAAACAACAAAGAACACTTTTCCCCCGGACTTGGGTCCATTATTATTCTGCGAATAGCCAGAAGCCAACAGCTGAGAACATTATTTTGCAGAGAACAGCATAAATATTAGCTAGGTTGTAACACTATTTTCCAGAGGGAAATGGAATAAAGGAGGAGCTATCTAGTTAACTAGCTAAATGAAGTGTATAACGTTACCTGACTTGTCCAGTAGAAAGGAAGCCAACAGTGCATTGCTGTTCATCAATGTTTTAGCAGTCGCCATCTAATAAATGACAAATCTAGATTTAACCTTGTCTTATAACGTGCTTTGTCTGACGCATGCTTTGCTGCAGTATATTTTTGTTTCTGGAGCGTTCAGTGTACATGAACCCAAACAAAGCCTGTTATTGGCCCTCACACACCTTCAAAGACTTCACCGCCTATGAATGTCCCGACCTTCTGCATTAGATCAGTCAGAGACATTCACTCTTCTTGGCCAGCTCCGCTTACGCAATCCAACAAAAACAAACTTAGGTCTAAATTTATTAAGAACCCCTTACAAAAAGTAGTATGTTTTCTAAATGTTTATTTAGAAAATGTCAAATGTGGAAAAAGTGGGTTTTAGTGTTTTGAAACACTTAAAGCATCTAGGTCCATGTCAAACAGTTCAGTACAATACACTGCCCTCTTGCTTGGAGGCTGACACTTTGGCTCCAAGCTTATGTCAATGTCTATTTGGGACCCATAGCATTTCACGCCAAAGGACTCTCACCTCTACTCGACCATCAGCCAATTCGGTGCTGGTAAAGGTGGGCCACCAGAGCTTCTCCCAAAGGCACTGCTTGATCTTTCGGCCAAGGTCCAGGCTGTAGCTGCGGTACTGGCCAGAGGTGTTGACCATCATGTCCACCAGAGTCCATCACAGAGTGATAGATATTCTGGTACTCTGGGACAGAGTAACCGTGGATCATCAGGGACTTCACCTGGGCCTCAGCCGCACCAGTGGGGTTCACCTCTGGGGCTGCAGGCCGCTGAGAGGTGGGGATTGGACGTATGTCTGTGAGAACAGCAGCATTTTGAATCAATCTGTTCTCCAGGGGCTTCTCAAGCTTTCGCAGTCTTGCCTCCTGCTCCATCTCCCGCCTCCTCATCACCTGGGGCTAGATAACAGGAGGAATAAATAAACAGAAATAGTAGGTCAAGACCAGAGTAAGACCATAATTAGACCCATCATTCTATCAAATACAAGGGATTTGTATCCATAAACCGGTATAATACAGTGAAGTGTCCTTACCTCCACTAATAGAGAAGAGTTGTCCAGTTTGGGGAAGAACATCGCAGGGTCAGGCAATGGGATATGCAACCAGAGTCAGGAGCAGGGATACGCAACCAGGTGATCAGGGGCCAGCTGGAGATGTGGCTGTGCTGTTCTCTACCCCAGGCCTCTTGGTTGTGGCGGCGGGGATGAGCCTGTTTCAGTTGCCGGAGCCCTTTCTCCTTGCAGACCAGTGGCTCAACAGGAGAGGGGACTTCACTGTTACCACCCTGCTGGTGGAGGCTTGAGGACCCAGGGCAGCTGGAGTCAGCCAGAGCTTGTGAAGCAGGCATAGATAAACTCTCCTGAGAGGACCTAAAGGAAGAGAAGCAGCCCTCTAGCCTCCGAGTGGCTGAGCAGGCAAAACCCCCCAAACCTGCCACCCAGACCCCCATAGGCCGGTACATGCCAAAGGCCATTACCTCATAAAAGAAGAAGATGATAGTTGAAGAATTGGCTAAAATGGTTGCCAAAGATTTCCAACCATTTATCATTGTTGAGGACAAGGGATTCAGAAACTACTGTCATGTTCTAATTCCAGCTTATGTCCTTCCAAGCAGGACAACCCTATCTAACACAATAGTTCCTCACCTGTATGAGGAATTACAGGTAGCAATAAAGAAAAGAGTTGAAAAGCCATCAGCAGTTTGCCTCACTACAGACTGCTGGACTTCTAGAACAATGTGTAGAATTGCAACAGAATGGATGGTCTTGGAGAAAGTGAAGTGTTGTGTCAGTGACAGTGAAAGCAACATAACCGCTGCAATCCAGGAAATTACCATGGGCACTCCATCCATGTCGGACACATACCATTAACCTGGTAGTTCAAGATGCTCTGGCAGAAATTAAACCAACTGTGGACAAAGTTTCTCTCTCTTGCAGCTATGTAACAGCATCTAAAGTCATCATTCTTGCCAAGGGTCTGCAGCGAGTCACCGCCAACTTCCAGAGAACCACAACAACCATTGAACAAATAACAAAAATGGTGAACTCTGTGCATCAATGGCACACAGGTTCCACAGGATGGAATACAACCACCTCCGATCAGAGGCAGCAGCACTGGATCCCAGATTCAAAAAGCAAGCCTTTGTTGAGGATAGAGCTGCTGACAAGGCCTTACAGCACATTGCTGTAGCAGCAGGGACAGTCAACCTCAGCAACCAGCAGTCAGACGCAGATCAGAGAGCAGCGTCTGACTGACAATAATATTGACTGTGATTAATTATAAAGCTTGATGACTGATTTCATATTTTTTGTGTGATTCCTGGATCTTCTAATGAACACAGTTTTGATGCTCAATGGCAAAATGTTTTCAGGTGGCTCAGACATAACGAAGAGGGAATGATATGCTTTGTATGTGCATTAGCTACTCAAGTGGACATGGACAACAGGATAGATTTAACACTATAATAGTTGTCTTTTCAAGTGTCTATCCAGATATTATATAAAGTATATCACAGAGGGGTGTCTGGTAGAGCGTCGGGTAGCGGGGGTTGGGGTACCACCTTTGACTAATTTTCAGCCAGGAAAAACCCTGACATCCAATCTTTTCAGAGCCAATCTAATTGATCAAAAAAACAGTTGTTTGGAAAGTGAAGAATTTGGTTGTCTGTGTGAACAAAACCAAAGGCATGTTGTACTTTTGTAAAAAAAAAAAAAACCAAAGGCATGTTGTACCATGTTAAAAAAATCCATCTTGATACTTTTTACTAACACGTTTGTATCTGTTCTAACACTTGTAGGTCCGTATTCCTTGCAAATTATCATCTCAAACCTATTTTTGCAAAATAGTTTTTCTGGGATCCACAAACATATCTTGTCATGTTCCTTTATCACTGGTTAACAACCACTGTCTCAAGTTTCTTACCCGGTGATGCAGAAGGACAGAGAAGAACATGTTTATCAAGAAACTCTGGAAGTAGACCTTTGCGAATTTTCTGGGACCTCGGTGCAGATATGTATATTTTTCCTCTTTTGTTTAGGGTTGGTTTATAATTGTTATCTAAAATAAATGGTGTCTCCCCAGTCTCCCATTTTTTCTTTCTGCTTTGTTGTAGCCTAGGTCCAGATCAGTTTGTGCATTATAATGTGACCACAGGGACTGGCTATACAAGGAAAACTAATCAGGGACCAGGCTACCTTTCATGAGTCTTGATTCTAGTAAGACATTTTTTTTGTAAAATCAAAGGAGACAAAAACAACACCTGATGCCAACATGCATTCTAGGTCTCTTATATTGTCTAAATTCTGATTGTCTGTATTTTTTAGGTTGACCACTTATCTGACCACCTTTGGTATTTGGGGACACGTATCTGAGTTTAAACAGATCTGCAGTATTAAACCATTTATAATAAACCTAAACTCATTCACAAGTGACACCATTGTGCATTGGTTTTATAATTTTTGAAAGAACAGGACTTCAATGCTACACTAGTGATAGCTCATTATACAGCCATGAGCTCCTTAAAATGGCATTTTCCAAGACTGTTTTGGAGATCACATTAATGGTAAGCACTGCTCATTGCTGCAGTCTGTTAATTTATTCAGTCTTCTTTGATAAAAAACAAGTCTCCATCCCAAGTTATTTTATGTAAAGTCCCAGCATGTGTCAGGTCCTGACTATGGGGGTGCCTCTAGGCATCTCTGTGTGCCTGGGGTTGAGGTTCAGGGCCTGACAGCAGAGGTGCCTCTGGGCATCTTTGCGTTTCTGTTGGTTGTCCCAAATTAGAGGCAGCTGTCCAGCATTGTCTCTAATTGGGGATCCTTTTTAAGTTTAGGTTTTTCTCCACCTTGTGCGATTCTTTGTTTGTGCCTTGTTGTGTCTCCTCTTCTCTGTTTTGTGACTTTTCAAGACAAATTAAAGGAATGTCTTACTACAGCTCTGTGCCTCGTGTCCTGCCCTCCCACCACCGTGAAAGAATAAACCACCATCCAAGGATGCAGCAGAGCTGGACCATGGCGAACTCCTCAGACAGAAAGAACTCATCTCAGAGGAAGAGTACCTCCGTGGTCTAGCCCTGGATCCAGCCTGGGATCCAGGGCAGCGGTGACGCCGGCAGACACCATGTATCCCCCACATACAATTTATGGGTCCTGTGTGAGGGAGGGGAAGTGGTGCCCCTGCCGCCAGACCAGTTGGGGTTTGTTGAAGAGCTCCTAAAGTCAGGGGCAGGGCCGGCCCTAGGCACATGCAACATAGGCGGTTGTTGAGGGCCCCCGACATATAGCCCCCGACCCCACAGAGGTGGTGCGAGATTTTGGGAAGGCTGTTGCCTATGAGCTTTGAATGCAGGAAAAACCCTGTGTATAGATGTATAGAATGCCACCTGTCAAAGTGGCTAGTAAGTGTGACTGCGTTACACGCCACAGCCAAATTCTACCCGCATTTGGCGGGTGGGCGGGTGCCAATGTCAAGCCCTGCTGGAACCCCTCCTCAAGCCCTGCTGGAACCCCTCCTCAAGCCCTGCTGCCACAGTGGTTGGAGGAGGGGTTCCTGCTACCACCACCAGAGGGGTGGGACAACGAGCCCCTGCCACCCCCTCGCTCCTGTCCCTGCGTCCAGTCTCGGTCCTGAGGTGGGGCTGCTCCCTCTTCCTGGTTCCGAGGTCGGGCCACCGCCTCCTTATCCTGCTCATCCGGCGGGGCCACCGTCTCTTCCTGCTTCCGAGGGTTCCTGCCACCTCTTGTCCTGGCGCCTCCAGCTCCCCTGGTGCCTCCAGCTCCCCTGGAGCCCCTAACTCCTCCAGCTGTCCTGAGGCGGAGCCTCCGTCTTCGGGTCCCGCCCACCGCCCTTTTTTCCTTTTGTCTTACGGCTGGAGCTGTGACTGTAGGGGGCCGGTCACTGCCAATGCCGTGCCGGTCATTATATTTCTATGTTCTGTGTGTTTCTGTTCTGGTGTATCTGTTTCTGTGTTCTGTTTAGCTTCCCTTTGTTTATTGGGTGCACCGATGTTTTCCATTCACCTGTGTCCTGTTCACTCATTAGGCTTTGTATTTGGTTCTGTCGTTTGTTCAGCTCCCTGTTCGTCATTGTTTTCATGTCAACGGCGGTGTTTATCGTGAGTCTCTTTATTACATTACCTTTGCTATTGAAGACCTCTGTGCCTGTGTCCAACCTCCATGCCTTCTGCTAGATTTTTAGTAACGTTTTTTTATGGCCAGCAGTCCTAACTACCTTAAGGAAAGGAATACGAGTTTTATCCATTCATTCTAGCCACGACCGAAGGACTATAAGCGGCCTTTCTTGCTACAACAGTTGTGCAAAACATCTATGAATGATTTAGTTTAATCCACAAGCAAAAAAAGAATGTACACATAAAGAATTAAGTCATGGTAGTTCATATTTGAATGTTGATTGATCAATCAGCTTATTCAACACGTTAACCCCTTTAGTGTTATTTAACATGTTAATTTTAAGGCACAAAGACCCAAACATCGTTCCATACTAGAATTTTTGCTCTGCATTTCAATAGTGTGTACATTCTCTTCAGGTGCACCATAGAGAAAGGTCACACTGACAACAGCTCCATATTTACTATGTAGTTTTTTGCTTATTATAGTTTTTTTTGTTTTAATTTTTGTTCATTCGGCAAGGTTGCTCATACAGTATGATTGACAAGCACTTTTGAATAATCGTTCATCATTGAACACAGACTTTTACACTACTCACCGGAGCGATTGCTGCAATTCTTTTGTTCTGCCGCTGATTTGTTTACCAATACGCCAACGGAAGGGAAAGAAGAGGAGCAAACAGGCCGGTGTCCTATGTAGATCACGGACGAGAAACTGCAATCCGCCATTATCGAGCATTCTACACACAAATGTTCAACCCCTGGACAATAAAATGGACAACCAACACAACTTTCAACGGGACATTGCAAACTGCTGTGTGCTAGCGTTCGTGGAATCATGGCTGGATCCCTTGGTGCCAGACTTGTGCGTCACCCCTGCTGGCTTTTCTATCTACCACCAGGACAGAACTTCGGAGTCAGGTAAACATAAGGGCGGGGGGTCATCATTATGGTTAACTCTTGCTGGGGAACGGATGTTGCTGTGCTATCTACACACTGTTCACCAGACCTGGAGCTACTGTCTGTAAAGATACGGCCCTTCTACCATCTGCGGGAATTCAGCTCAGCTATTATCACAGCAGTCTATATTCCCTCACAGGTGGATAAAATGCACGTACTGGAAGACTAGAGGACGCCCACCCTGAGGCAGCTGCTATTGTTTTTGCCGATTTTAATAGAGCATATATGAGGAAAGTTTTACCAAAATACCACCAGCACATTATCTTTCCTACCCGGGGCGGTCAGACTCTTGACCATTGTTATTCACAAATACAAAATGTTTACAAACCCCTCCCCCGTCCTGCATTCAGTAAGGCAGATCATACATCAGTTTTGCTCCTCCCATCCTATAGACAACGCCTAAAACAGGAGACCACAGTTTCTCAGAGAGTTCAACGCTGGAATGAAGGATTCATCACTGCTCTACAGGACTGCTTTGAAACAACGGATTGGCAGATGTTCTGTGAAGCAACCGATGGGGACATTGATGAACACACAGACTCTGTCTCAGCATATATCTCCAAATGCATCGACGATGTCATCCCAAGGGTCAATGTCAGGACTTTCCCCAACCAAAAGCCCTGGGTTAATGGTAATGTCCGTGCTAAGCTCAGAGCACTGTCCTGCGCCTATAGCTCCAAGGACCTGGAGGCTTTGAGGAGATCCAAATAAGACCTAAGGAAGGCTAGCAGGGTTGGGAAAAGAGAATACTGGGCTAAGTTGGAGTCTAACTACCGCAGCTCTGACCCCAGGCGCATGTAGGGGGGACCGTGACACATCACAGAATACAAAGGGAGAAATAGCAATGATGCTCGTCCCGCTGCCTTGCTCCCTGACGAGCTCAACACCTTCTATGTAGGGTTTGAGGCGACCAACACAATTCCTTCAGTGAGGCTTGCTGAGGACCAGGACAACTACACTCTGTCCCCAACCACGGCTGACGTGAGGAGAGTTTTTTAAAAAGTGAACCCTCGGAAGTCACCATGGCCAGATGGCATTCCAGGCCATGTCCTCAGGGGGTGCACCGACCAACTAGCAGAGGTTTTCACCTCCATGTTCAACCTCTCCCTTTCTCTCTGTAATCCCCTCCTGCTTTAAACAGACCACTATCATCCCTGTACCGAAGAAACCCTCCATCACCTGCCTGAATGACTACCGCCCTGTAGCACTGATCTCCACCATCATGAAGTGCTTTGAACTGCTGGTCAGAACTCACATCTGCTCCACCCTTCCTGACCCCTTTCAATTTTCATACCGCCCCAACAGATCTACGGACGATGCCATCGCCCTGATGACACGCACTGCCCTCTCCCACCTGGAAACAGGCAACACATACGTTAGGATGCTGTTTGAGGACTACTGCTCTGCATTCAAAACTGTTGTGCCTGCCAAGCTTGTTCCTAAGCTCAGGACCCTGGGACATAACACCTCAATCTGCAATTGAATCCTGGACTTCCTGTCAGGCAAACCCCAGGTGGTGAGAATGGGCAACCTCACCTCCTCTGCACTGACCCTGTGCACTGAAGTCCCACAGGGCTGTGTACTCAGTCCCCTCCTGTACTCCCAGTTCACGCATGACTGCGTGACCACGCACAGCTCCAACATCATCCTCAAATTCGCAGACGACACTACCATCCTGGGTTTCATCTCCAACAACGATGGTGCCAGGATAACAATCTCTCTCTTAATGTCTGCAAGACTAAAGAGATGATCGTGGACTTCAGGAAGCAGCAGAGGAGGGGTCATGCCCCCATACGATGGAGCCGATGTGGAGAGTCTCCGAATTCAAGTTTCTCTGTGTGTTAATCAAAGATAACCTCACTTGGTCCAGACAAGTGAACTCAGCAATGAAAACTGCCCAAAAACCACTATACTTCCTGAGGAGACTTTGGCATGTCTGTAAAAACTTTCACCAACTTCTACAGGTGCACCATTGAAAGCATCCTCTCAGGCTGCATTACTGCCTGGTACGGCAGCTGCTCCGCTGCAGACCGCAAGTCCCTCCAGAGGGTGGTAAAGTCTGCGGAGCGCATCATCGGCTGCCATCTCCCCTCCGTGCAAGGCATCTACCATACTCAATGCCTTAGGAAAGCACAGAACATCATCAAAGATCACAGCCATGCAGGCTATGGTCTGTTCACACTGCTGCCGTCTGGTAGACGCTACCGGAACATCAGAGCACGCACTTCCAGACTCAAAAACAATTTCTTCCCTCAGGCCATAAGGCTCCTCAACCAGCAACACTGATTCATGATCATACTGATCACACATGAACATTCCAGATGCTCTGATGTCCTTTCAGATACTTTTCATGGGCATTAGAATATTCCTTTGCATGTATCATTCATAAGCATATTACACTCACATTTATCTTTAATACTCAATACTTCTACCATGCTGTTCATACTCCCCATCCTACTCTTTGAAAAATTGATGCTAGTTTACATTTTTATGTATACAGCTCTGAAAAAAATTAAGAGATCACTGCACCTTTTTCTTTCCTTTCTAAAAAAGTCGAATAGGAAGGTTTTGAGTGAGGAACAGAAGCGTTAAGTTTGCAGTGGTCTCTTAATTTTAATCCTTCTGTTCCTCACTCAAAACCTTCCTTTGCAAATTTTTTGGAAAGGAAAGAAAAAGGTGCAGTGGTCTCTTAATTTTTTCCGGAGCTGTATTACTGCAATACTTGCCATATCTATAATATTCAATACTACTACCAATATTGCTGGTAGTTTACAGTACTCTAAAACTGCTTTATGTACAGTGTTATGTATATTATTGCTTTATCTTCTTGCAATATTTTAGCTGCGTATAAATTTTTCTTCTTAAATTCTCACTACGTAGTTGTCCTATGCCACCATTCATAAGCTTATTGCACTCATATGTATCTATACTTCTCAATAATTCTCCCAATTGCTGCTAGTTTACAGTAATTTATTTTCTTAAACTGCTGCTAGTGTACAGTGTTATGTATATTGTTGCTCTATTTTATTATTATTTTCTGTCTGGCTATATTTTTGCTCATATATTCTTCTTTTTAATTCTCACTGCGTAGTTGACGGGTGCCATGTGACAAGAATTTCATTGTGCAGGATGATGCCGTGTTGTTCGGTGCATTTGACAAATAAACATTGAAACACCTTTGAACAGGACCGCATTTCTGGTGAATTTCTTTTCTCCGCAGATAAATCAGCCGACACGGCTGTATTTTCCTTTTGGCTTCTTTGCTTGGTTTACTGTATGTAGCTACTGATTCTTCTAGCCATCTTATCCTCATCTATTCTTCGTTGTCCTTGGCCAGTTTCGATACTTGTTCTACTGTATGACAGTCCGTGTCTCTAACCACTACACTATTTAACAAGGGGTAGTCAGTCACTCAGTCATATACATTTTCTCTTGTTGGTCAGCTTTGCTTCCGCGATCTGGCAATAATTAAAATATTTTTCCCATTTTTGTTTTCCAGTAAGTCGTTGTAGCTATGGATATGTCTTACTTCATCAGATTTCAATATGTTTTTGAATTGTGCTTAGAAGTTTCTTGAGCCAATGTTTAAATGTGTGACTCTTTAATGGTACACGCATTTTTAAAGGAGTTTTGATTGATGTGATCAAATCTTTCACAACCAGGATGAAAATAACATTTTGGTTCTCCAGTTACATAAAAATGACTTGGGATGCTTTTCTGCTGATGTGGACACATTTGAAGAAGTTAATGTTAAAAAGAAAGTCGTAAAAAGCTGTATATGGTACTTGATGAGTTTCAAATTGGACCCCTAGTCATTTGGGGATTGAAATCTCTATTGTACAGACAATCTGGTTTACACTAGTGTAGAGGGAAGAGTTTGGATTTAGTATGAAGTGATTTAGTTCTTTATGCTAACTAACCTCCAAACCAAAAAAAGTATTGCTAAAGGGTAGAGGATCCTTGAAGATGAGCCTTTTAGGTCTATATCTCCTGTCTCTTTTATTGCTTTCTCAAGGGATTCAACTTGTTCAAGGTGTGTATAATTTCAGATATTGTATGGTATTAAATGCATGTATAATTGTAAGTATTACATGTTACATGTTATATTGCATTGTGGAAGATTAATTGACCACTAAACAGTGGCCTCTTCATTTGGCAGTTAGATGTTCAATATGTTTTCCAAAATGGAACACACTGTCAATAGCTCCAACACATAGGAGTAGCCTGAAGTAGCTTTATCACATCAACTTGCACATTCACTGCACATTTGTATCAGGTTCTCTTCTTTTTTCAAACACATTGCTTATAATGTCAAAGGACTAACAAATATGTATTATTAGATCAAAATTTTGTCTATGTATATCTATTTGAGTTTTTCTGTGTTTAAATTTTATTCTGTTTAACCATTTTTTCCCCCACAAAGTTACTAATGAAATATCAGGTGCAGTTGTAATTTTAAAATGTTTTGAGATTCAAATATGTCTTGTAGCATTTCCTTGTTTTGTTTTTATACTTGAAGAGTGGGGATCCAATTTTAAACAGCACATATTTTGATTGATGTTCATGTAATGTAATTTGAGTCAATCTTGTAGCTGATCGAATATGAATCTAAGTACACATTTATGAATTTAGAAATCTATATAATTAAGGAATCTAATTTATTTGAGTGCTTTTGAATTTATTAGAAGTGTATTGTTTCAATGTTATTGGTAGTTTCCTAACTGCATTTGCAGTCAAGAATGAACTCAAGTTCAAAAGATCTGTCATGTGTGATAAGGTTCAAATATCATCCACTTGACAAAACAGTAGCTATAGTTGTCATAAACACTGTTAATTATTGTTTGGGGACAGTAAAAACAGTAAAAAACTAGAGTTTACTGTTTAAAGAAATATCTGTTTTAAATTCAGATTGTGCAGTTTATTTGAGAACAGCAGATATCCCATGATGTAATTTGGTTTTAAAAAAGTACAACCATTATTTTTTAAAGACATGGCATTATAAAGGTGTTCTAGTCCTGTAGACAAGCCTAAAGAAGCATAACATTTTAAATATTTAATAAAGAAAATATATGTAATAATATTGTGTGGGACAATAATGTACAGTAGTTACCACACTGGTTGTTGTTCACTCTCTTTGTGAAGGCCAATGTGTCAGTGGCCAATTTCAGTGTGCCAATGGTCAGTGCATTGACTCCGACTGGAGGTGTGATGGAACCAAAGACTGCACAGATGACACTGATGAGCTCAACTGTCGTGAGTATCTCCAGCAGCATAACCATGAACACTCATAATGCCGTGTGGTGACAGTAGATAACCATGAACACTCTTAATGCCGTGTGGTGACAGTAGATAACCATGAACACTCTTAATGCCGTGTGGTGACAGTAGATAACCATGAACAATCTTAATGCCGTGTGGTGACAGTAGATAACCATGAACACTCTTAATGCCGTGTGGTGACAGTAGATAACCATGAACACTCTTAATGTCGTGTGGTGACAGTAGATATTCCTGGAAATGCTGAAATAAATTCAAACTAAAGACCATCCAATCAGAATAGTTTTCAACATATTTGGAAACCCCAGACACCAGGGCACGGGTTTTCAATGAATGCATAACTGCTCTGGTCAGTATATATAACTGATATTGGTACTGTATTAGTAAAGTGTGTCTGTGTTAGAGTGCTGAATGAGAGTTTTGTATATATACTTTTGTATTATAATTACATTCTTTTATTCTGAGAAACTTTGTCAATATCGGTTCCCTTGTGTATTTCTGGGTGGCAGCTCCTCCATCTTGTAGCTCCCAGCAGTTTAAGTGTGTGACAGGGAGCGAGTGTATCCCCCTCCAGTTTGTCTGTGACGGGGAGGAGGATTGCAATGACGGCTCTGATGAACAGAGAGCCTGCGGTACGTATACTTTTCACTTTGGGTTTGAGGAGCTTTCTGTTCCATTTGGATAAAATGCTCTTACGATTAACATTTCATGCTATACCTTAATTCACACAACCAGATCCATGAACACAATTTCCACGTCTTACTCTCCTTCAGTGGGTAAACAGGGAAGACCAAGTAGTTAATATGTTGGGCCTATATAATTTTTATATCCGCTCCCATTCAGATAAAAAAAAATATTACAGTATGTCCTCAGGACAACTATGTGGTGTTTTTATATCGTGTATGGAGTTTTATCTGGAGTTTTAAGTTTTACTTTATTCACAAAGATCCCGACAGGAGGAAGTCAGCAACTGTTAAAGTATTCTCAAATGTGTCAAATCACCTTCCTTGTTTATGCTGTACTAGTTATCCAAACCCCTCCATTGTCCAAAAAAATAATATATGTCAGGAAAGAGAATACCCTCCTTATCCATTTTATAATTACCTAATACGTTTCTGTGTTTGGGTTCTAATACATTTTCAGGATCACAGACTTGTGGACCACACCAGTTCACGTGCCACGAGGGCCAGTGTATACCCAAAGCTTACCAGTGTGACCATTTGAAGGATTGCTTGGACAACTCAGACGAGAACAACTGCAGTAAGATTTTTGCATCCACCTCCAGTAATTGGTTGTGCCAATAATTTATAGATTTAAAAGATTTTGTGTTGTTGATCATGGCAGAGGTTGTGGACATTTGCTCACTGTCACAATGTTAGTTTTGTTATACTTGAGTTTCATCAGGTGTGCTTGCTGAAAGACAAGCAGAACCTTCTATATTATTCATGCTTATTCTTACTCTCTTACCACACCCACTTTTGGACCTGAAGTTGTAAAATCTTTATCAGAGTTTTTGAATGATACATATTTCCGCTGTAATTACAGTCATCTGCTGGAAAAAAGTATCACACATTAAAATGTGCATACGTAACAGTGTTAAGAGCGTACCATAAGCTCTCTCCACAGCTTACTTGAAATGTCACCGATGGGGCCACACAATGGATACCTTTTGTATAGCTCAAACTGTGGGAAGGTTGTCAGGGATGGTAGCCAGCTTGTTTGTTGGCAATATCATGTTTGACATTGGTGTTTCGAGTACTACTCTGGAATAATGTTCTTGCAAACAGCTTTTTGATATCATTTATACTTGTTGAAACATTTTAAATGTAAACAAAGTAATCTGGTGAATCCCAGACAAGATCAAATATCTGTTGTTCTATACGTGGCCCATAATTGCTCCCAGTTAATCAAATTATTTTGACTACAGTATGATGGATATTTGAAGTAAGTTAACGGGAGTCATTCTGCATTTTTCTTCATTTCAAAAAATTTGCTTAGTCAGACTGTTTTATTGAATATTGGACACTTTTATTACCCTTAAGTTTTTTTCCAGATATAATGCTTAAGTATTCTCTGAAGAATTAGATTTAAATTAGGGGTTGTTACATTGTAAACTCAGATAGCATCTATTAAAACTGGTCAATTGTCATTGTAAGTATGACTTTTTTCTTTATTACTTTTATCACAAGAATGTGGTTTATGTTTAGAATAACTATCCTATATAATAAATCCTCAACCACGTTATGGTTTAGATAATTATTTCTAGAACAACGTATAATGGGAGACACCTCAGCTGCATTTACACATTTAAATCGCTACCATTTAACTCAATACCCTACTCACTACTATTTTAAAATATTATAATGATTAGGTTTTGTGACACACTGTGCCACAAATGTATGGGACAATCATGTATGTTTGTGTATGCAAGTCGTTGTCAAGTTGTTGCCAAGTTTGGGTGATCTAGAATTTATATCAGCACATTCTATTCATGATTTGCAATTAAACATTGCTTCTCCCTTCAATTTGAGAACTAAAGAAGAACTGTGAAGTTTTTATATAATTTTAGCCAGTAGTGTTCAAAGTGGTGAAGCCAGAACACCTATGATATGAAACCCCACAACCCTCCCACCCGGCTCCTGACCCCCAGAATTGTTTGAATTCCAGTTTGTAACATATCAGAACAATTTAAAATACCCATTTTTTTACATTAATTGACTGATCTACTTGCTCCCCAGTCTGCAAATTGACTTAATGTATATTTCAGATTCACCCAAAACCGTGTGTGCGTGTGTGTCTGTGTGTTATTCTCTAGACTACCCTACCTGCAATGAGAAAACATGTGCTAATGGAGCTTGTTACAACAACTCACAGCACTGCAATGGGCTGCAGGACTGTCGGGATGGCTCAGATGAATCCAACTGCAGTAAGTCCGTTGGTTCAAGCAAATTGCGAATGGAGTTAGTATTATTGAATTTCATTGGTCAAGAGAGTCAAAGTCAACTGAAGTTCAATAATATTAAAATACTGTGTTTGAGGGAGTAGTTTTGACCACAAATCCCCAAAGACAGCTGGCAGTAGGATACCAAAGTTACCTATGAAGTTAGTTACCTATGAAATACAGGTAACTCCAAAAGTATTTGGATAGTGACAATTTTTGTTGCTCTGTATTCCAGCACTTTGAAATTGTACACTGACTATGGGATAAAGTGCAGACTGTCAGCTTTTGAGGGTATTGTGATCTATAACATATTAACAAGTTACCAGTGACAACATGTTTTTTACATAGTCCCTCCATTTTGTGTATACAGTTAATAGAAACTGTTGACATTAATCACAAGTAATGCTTTTGTTTTTGTTGTTGTTTATAATGATAACAGAGGAGACAAGATCTGTGCTGAATTAGCATAGGATTTCACATAGCGTTTACTAAGTTTACTGCAACTGTCTCTTTTAGCAACACAGCACTGTTCCCTGCACCAATTCCAGTGCACTAATGGCTACTGTATTCCAACGTCCTTTGTCTGTGACCACTGGAATGACTGTGGGGACAACAGTGATGAGCACAGCTGTGGTAAGATGCACATCCCTGCTCAGCATTCAGTCATCTCACAACCAAAGCGTGATGATGTCCTAAACCAATTGTGCAGATATGTATGTGTTTCATCTGAGATTGCTATTCATCCAGAAGACTAAACGTCTGGACCTCTTGCCAAATCAACGTAGTGAAATCAACAAAACGTATCAAAATCGAGGTGTAGTCGCTCTTCGTAGTACAAGCAGACATTCAGATTTGTTGATTAATAATTTCTTTGAAAATTGGAAGACAGACAGGACAGACCTGAAACAGAAAAGTCAGGCCAGACAAAATAGGACATATAGACAAAAAAGGACAGACAGGCCAACAGACATATTGTTGTGTATTGTAGTTGTACTGCATCATGTTCTTCCCCTCAGTGTATCCGAGCTGCAGTGGAACACAGTTCACCTGTCCCAGTGGCCTCTGCATCACTCAGGACTGGGTCTGTGATAAGTTCAACGACTGCGGGGACTATAGCGATGAGAAAGGATGCGGTGAGAAACTCATTGGAAATGTTGGACTGTTGGAAGTCAAAGACAATGACGATTGTGACAATGTTTGTTTGTTTTGGAGGGAATCTAGCGTGTGATAGGAACATGAAAGAGTAGCAAACAAAAGGTTACTGTAGATACAGTACATGTAATGCATATAAAATATAGTTTTATTAAATAAATGTAATGGTAACAAAAGCGTTATAAATTAGCTGACACTTGACATTATAGTCAAAGCATTTACATTTCAAAACTGACCTTAGGTACATTTATTTTGTGTGAAAATGTGTTAGGTGAAATTATTTCTCTGTGCTTTTTCAGATAGTAACTCCCGAGACTGTTACCCTGGTGAGTGGGCATGTCCAGACTCCCCCATGTGTGTGCCGGTTGACAAGGTGTGCGACGGCAAACCTGACTGCCCCGGAGGAACTGATGAGACCAACGCTGCCACAAAGCAAACCTGCAGTGGGTCCCTTCTTCTGTCTGACGCGTTATACTCCCAGGCGCACGTTTTTACTGGGTTTTATGAGGTCATAGTTCTTGAAAGAAGAGGGTGGCTCGTAGACAACTTATGGCCGTGAGAGGTTTCACTGGGCATAAAAGCCAAGGTTAATTTAACGTGATTGTACTGTTTAATGTTTTAATGCTTTTCCAAATGCCCTCATTACATGTATTGCTTTAGTTCTCTTATCACTTCATCAGCAGGTTAAAGACTGACATTTGCATTTTTCGTATTACTCATATAAAAAAAATGATCCTTACTGATGCACTGCTGTCTCTGATGCAATGCTGTCTATGATGCACTGCTGTCTCTGATGCACTGCTATCTCTGACCAGCAATAAAAGTGGGATTGCGTTGTACTTTGAGTATTCCATCTAGCAGCCCTTTGGTTTCTGGTCAGGTGCTCCAACTGCTGTCCACCAACCATTAAGCCTAAATAAAAAGCCATTTCATAATCTCTACTCAACATGTTTCTTAGTCCAGACAACTACCCTTGAAAGACTGTGACCCCAATGTCACCCTATTCCCTATTTGCTCTTCAGTTGTAGTGAATCATACAGCTGTCATTTTGGACCTGTAAAAATGTTCTATTAAATGGCATTACGGTCTGTTTCAACGTCGGCCGTCTCTGTCCCCTCTCCCAGGCCTGGACAGGTGTTCAGCACTGAGCTGTGTGTACATGTGTCACCTGACCCCACAGGGCGGGGCCTGCTTCTGCCCAGATGGCTTCATCGTGGCCAATGACAGCCGCTCCTGTGTGGGTGAGTAGTTTGATTGTGGGTTGTAAGTTGTAATGAAGTTGTAATGATAGTCATGACTGCAGGTGAGAAAGGATGTAAGCAACACAATGACCAAATCCACACACAGATTACTATACAGAAACAGATTGTGCCTTTGACATGGCTTTTTTGTAGACCAGGGAAATTTAACAAAATTACTAGGCAGAACGAGCACATATTTCTTAGAATACGTTTTATGCCCTTATACAAGAACAAATTATAATGCTGAGCAAGGACCTGGAAGCAATTAGGTTATTTAACCTTGCTCAGGGACAAAAAGTTAGTTTAGTTTTGCCATGCCAGCTCTGAGCCACCTTTGGGTTACTGGTCAGATGCTTTAACCATCAGGTCACCTTGATGCCTCAGCTGTATTGGATTGGTGTAGTTAGGGTTAACTGAGGTGCAGGCTACATTACATTATTGGCTATGTTCCACCAGATTATGATGACTGTGACATTTGGGGGATCTGTGACCAGCTGTGCGAGGACCGCCCAGGGACCCATCACTGCAGCTGTGTAGATGGATACTTCCCGGAACAGGGCAACCACTGCAGGGCCAACATTTCAGGTACAGGAAGTAGCATCGCAATTAGCGGCCATCAAATAGTTGTACTATTAGTGTAGCAAATGAAATGAGTGAGCATCGAGTTAAAACTGATGTGCGATTCAAAGTGTTACACAAGGTACATTGTAGCGGTAATATGCATTTGGGTATCCAAACAAAATAAAAATACTTTTTTGATTGAACTAATACTACAAGGGTAAATGGACCAGTTAGGTTAAGATATATTTTAACACTGCATTGCAAAATATGAACGTCCAAAAAAAGTCCAATTGCAGACAATTTCTCATTCCCTGTAGCTGGGCTGCCTCAGCTCATCTTTACCAACGGTGGCGATGTGATGATGGCGGACATTCACGGGCGCTACGTCAGAACTTTGATCCCTTCTCAGGACAGAGGTCGCTCGGTGGGAGTGGGGTACCATTGGAACAGTCAGAGGGTCTTCTGGACAGACACTAACTCCCAGAAGGTGGGTTACATTTTCTGCTGCAGGACAACAATTTATTGTGTAAAATAATTGGAAGTTTCAAAAACAAGAGCACACTGCAAGGTTGTTATCAGTATTATGTTTTGCACTTCACATGATCTTACAATATTGATATGCTTCTATGTAGGAGTTCCGGGGGCATATTCCCTACAAGAGATTTTTTTGGGGGGGTTGAAGCTATTGTACAAGAATTGCTCACTTATTATCATTATTTTTTAAAAAGGTGTTGTAAACCAAAATGACTAACTGTTTTGTGTTGGAAAATCCAAAAGATCTAAAAGGGTGAAATGTATATCTACACAAATGCAATCAAATAAAACACTCTTCTGAATATATACAGTGGATATAAAAAGTCTACACACCCCTGTTAAAATGCCAGGTTCTTGTGATGTAAAAGAATGAGACAAAGATAAATCATGTCAGAACTTTTTCCATCTTTAATGTGACCTAAGATTTCAGCTTCCACTGTGTATATACAGTATCTCACAAAAGTGAGTACACCCCTCACATTTTTGTAAATATTTGAGTATATCTTTTCATGTGACAACACTGAAGAAATGACACTTTGCTACAATGTAAAGTAGTGAGTATACAGCTTGTATAACAGTGTAAATTTGCAGTCCCCTCAAAATAACACATTAATGTCTAAACCGCTGGCAACAAAAGTGAGTGCACCCCTAAGTGAAAATGTCCAAATTGGGCCCAATTTGTCAATATTTTGTGTGGCCACCATCATTTTCCAGCACTGCCTTTAACCCTCTTGGACATGGAGTTCACCAGAGCTTCACAGGTTGCCATTGGAGTCCTCTTCCACTCCTCCATGACGACATCACGGAGCTGGTGGATGTTAGAGACCTTGCGCTCCTCCACCTTCCATTTGAGGATGCCCCACAGATGCTCAATAGGGTTTAGGTCTGGAGACATGCTTGGCCAGTCCATCACCTTTACCCTCAGCTTCTTTAGCAAGGCAGTGGTCATCTTGGAGGTGTGTTTGGGGTTGTTATCATGTTGGAATACTGCCCTGCGGCCCAGTCTCAGAAGGGAGGGGATCATGCTCTGCTTCAGTATGTCACAGTACATGTTGGCATTCATGGTTCCCTCAAAGAACTGTAGCTCTCCAGTGCCGGCAGCACTCATGCAGCCCCAGACCATGACATTCCCACCACCTTGCTTGACTGTAGGCCAGACACACTTGTCTTTGTACTCCTCACCTGGTTGCAGCCACACACACTTGACACCATCTGAACCAAATCAGACCACAGGACATGGTTCCAGCAATCCACGTCCTTAGTCTGCTTGTCTTCAGCAAACTGTTTGCGGGCTTTCTTGTGCATCATCTTTAGAAGAGGCTTCTTTCTGGGGCGACAGCCATGCAGACCAATTTAATGCAGTGTGCGGCATATGGTCTGAGCACTGACAGGCTGACCCCCCACCCCTTCAACCTCTGCAGCAATGCTGGCAGCACTCATGCGTCTATTTCCCAAAGACAACCTCTGGATATGACGCTGAGCACGTGCACTCAACTTCTTTGGTCGACCATGGCGAGGCCTGTTCTGAGTGAAACCTGTCCTGTAATCTTCTTATAGCCTAGGCCATCTTTATGTAGAACAACAATTATTTTTTTTCAGATCCTCAGGGAGTTCTTTGCCATGAGGTGCCATGTTCAACTTCCAGTGACCAGTATGAGGAAGTGTGAGAGCGATGACACCAAATTTAACACACCTGCTCCCCATTCACACCTGAGACCTTGTAACACTAACGAGTCACATGACACCGGGGAGGGAAAATGGCTAATTGGGCCCAATTTGGACATTTTCACTTAGGGGTGTACTCACTTTTGTTGCCAGTGGTTTACACATTAATGGCTGTGTGTTGAGTTATTTTGAGGAGACAGCAAATTTACACTGTTATACAAGCTGTACACTCACTACTTTACATTGTAGCAAAGTGTAATTTCTTCAGTGTTGTCACATGAAAAGATATACTCAAATATTTACAAAAATGTGAGGGGTGTACTCACTTTTGTGAGATAATGTATATATTTGAACTGGTGCTGACAAGCGATTAAAATAATGAATTGCGATTAATCACATAATCATCTGTAGTTTATCGTGATTAATCGTAATTTTACAATATGTTCAAATTTTGCACTTAATACATACTTTTCTGTTTAAAAAACAGTGCATTTTGTTAAAAAACATACTGTGTTAATCATATGCACAATGTCAGTCCATAACTTACCACAGTAACTTGCTGCATCTAAATGTAGCCCATGTAAATCTAAATAGAAGGTTGCTGGTCTATGATCCCAAACTTCTACCATCTCATATTATTCTCTTGATTAATGCGAGGACAATAACTGCTATGTTAAGCTACTGTATAAAACACATATCAGCCCCTCGTATCTGGAGAGCTGCAGGATGTGCAAGAATTTACCCCACTGATTCACACCAAAGATGTGAATGTGAAAAACACGTTAACTTTGACAGCCCTAAGTTGAATCACTGAGATCTTTATCAGGACCCAGGTTACATGATTTTAAAACTGACTTGGGATAAAAAGTCATTAGTGAAAACTTTATTCAAAGATTCCGTTTGATTCATTCTGATTCTATTGAGAGGCCCGACAAAGACATGAAACACACTTGATTTTTTTTTTCAAAGTAGATTTTTTTATTATTGCTAAAAAAGTTACTGCTGGTATTTTTGTATGAAATAATAACTACTAGAACAAATTATTATACTATACAATCATCTTGTAAGTATTATTTTACATAATATTCTGGCTCATCACTGTCACTCGCAGTCACTTGATTCCTGATCCTAAATGTCCTTAGGAACACTTGTCATTAATAAATTCCCTTAAATGTTGCTTGCAACGTTGCCCATATTAATAATAGCCAAACTGTTCAAACAACGGGCTTGTCACTATCTATTAAGGCTGCTGTCCTTTTTTTAATGATAAATTAAATATAAAGGCTGCCATCTTTCCTTGACTGATTACTTTGAAAGTGAGCTTATAAGATGTGCATGTTATGTGTGTCAATTCAACCGCTGTCATTGTAAGTTGAATACTGCATTGCCTCAAAACATGGTTAAAACTGTCACTATAGGCACACTGCCAACTCCGGCTCTCCCTCTTAATAGGTGCACTCTGCTAACTTTGACGGAGGCGACATCAAGGATGTGCTGACTCAAGCCGTCCGCAGTGCCCAGAACATTGCTGTAGACTGGATCAACTTAAAGCTCTATGTGCTGGAGACCACGGTGGAGCGCATAGACATGTGTGACTTTGATGGAGATAACCGGGTCACACTTGTGGCTGAGAACCTGTTGACTCCCCATGGACTGGCTCTGGACCCCACTGTTGGGTGAGAATTAGGAAATAGTATATTTCAGAAAATCTTGCCACTTAAAACCTGGACTCTTTTCAGTTCCAAAGAAAGAGTTTTTTGTTATCAATAACATATTTTTGTAATTTATCACCTGCCTATATTAATATATTTTATTAATATTATTAATTAATATAATGTACATTTTATCTTGGCCCTGACTCAGCTAGAACATCCCAATGTGTTGCACTTTAACACTATACAATATCTTGTATTATAAACAGTAATTGCCTCATATAACGAAAATTTGCTGATTTATCCATTACTACAGTGCAATGCCAACACCAGTACCTGCATTGAAATCATTTAGCTGACGATTATCCTGAAAACCCACGACACTAATTAATAACTACCAACTGCGCTGCATCAGACTTTCTAATACGGCTCTTGCTTTATGAAGGTATATGTTCTTCACTGACCTGGGCTACATACGTGAGGACATGAAACTGGAGAGGGCCTATATGGACGGGAGTAACCGCGTGGAGCTTGTGAAGACCCGGCTGGGGATGCCGACCGGCGTCACCTTGGATATCGTCACGCAGAGGGTCTACTGGTCGGACAGCCACTTTGACATGGTGGAGACAGTCACCTACAATGGTCTAGAGAGGTGTGTGTACTGGAATCATGATGTATTACAGCACCCATAATGCTCTGCACAACATATCCAGAATTGAATTGCATTAAATAATAATGTGATTTTGGACAAAGAAAAAGATAACTTATGATGTAGGTATATAGTGTTATTTCTACTGTGATTGCAATCCCTTGGTTTGTTTAGTAAGTCACTACCACCAATTGCTAACATTAGCATTTCACCTATAAAGACGATCAGGTTTATGAGCAATTGGCTAAAACTGGCTAGCACGGGTCTTTTAGGCCATATAGCTAAAACATAGGCATTAACATGGGGCGCTAATGTATGTCTTCAGGTCCTTGGAAAACATAACTTATTTATCAAGGGAGTGTGGTTCACCAAATTCGTTCTCTTACAATAAGATGCTCTGATTCAGCAAAAGCCCTGGATTTCCATTGACAATGAACACAAGGTGTTGTGAATTCCATGTGTTGTGAAATCATTTAGCTCAGTTGGTCAGGTGCAGTGCATTAGGAGTCTTGAAAGAACATGCCAAAGTTGTTTGTGTATTCCATGTTTCTCAGCGGTGCCTCTCATTTTGGCGGTTCTTAATATCTACAGGAAAACGGTGCTTAACGGCGGCACCCAGGTTCCGTACCCGTTTGGCATTTCCGTCTTTGAGAACCACGTCTTCTTCACCGACTGGAATAAGATGGGGGTTATACGAACCAACCGCTTCAATGGCAGCGACCCAACCCTTATATACCGCACCGCAAATACACCCGGTCACATTGTGGTCGCACATCCAGTCCTGCAACCTATGGGTGAGCAGAAGAACAGAGTCACAAAGTCCTTCATGTGACTCTAGTAGGTTGAGAATTGGGATCTCTTCTACGGTTGCAGTGCGAATGCGTTGTGGGATTTAATCATATTCATACAAATCCTTTTGAGAAATTTGGGTTGCTGCTATACCTGTATTTCAGTTGCACATGCCACATTGCACCTTCAGTTTGCCTGCACTGCACATTAAGAATTGCCATTGTACTTGCATTTGCCTCATTGCACACTATTCATTTCCCACTTGTACATACATATACTTAATACTTGTACATTTTCTGCCCTCCCCTATTTGCCTTCATTGCACATTTAGAATTGCCATTTGCACTGTATTTGCCCTCATTCCACATCCTATACATTCCACTTGTAACATACGCTATACTTAATACTTGTAAATTTCCTGCCTTCTTCTATTTGCACTTCTGGTTAGCAGTGTTGGGGAACGCTTTTCAAAGTAACTAATTACAGTTACTAGTTACAGTTCCCATAAAGTAACTATTTACATTAATGAGTTACTTGCTGTAGAAAGTAAGGCATTAAGTTATTTAGTTACTTTAAGATAAGTCCTTTGATTCTATATTCACGTGTTGGTCACTTATGCCCAAAAGGCAGAGATTTAATGGGACTTTGTATAAATACGTAGTCAGGTATTGCGTAGTCAGTGTCACTCAACAGCATATAACATTATCAGTCATTATACAGCAAGAGTGACCAATTCTATTATCTCAAGTAATCATATACCATAATGCCAAATTTGCATTTAGTTCTTTAATCAAGAATCTCTTAAATCAATAAATTACTGTATTTTGTATTACAAGTGCCTCCACATTTTCAGGCCAGGCTTATTATACAGCCTATATGTGCAGACTTAATACTAGATAGATCCATTGTGGTGAACAATGAGGAACAAAAATAACAGCTGTAGCATTGTACACTGAAAAACATACCTTCTCAAAAAGAAAACAGCAATTTGAAATCTCTTTGCAATAATGTGCATAATCCATTAATGTTTCATGACTTTATTCAGAGGTGAATAATTACTAAATTTGTTTTTGAAATGATTCAGAAAAATCGCATTTAGAAACAGAACATGTATTTAGATGTTAATTTACTATAAACTATAGTTGACAAAAAAAAATTCTCTGCTTTATATTAATGACCACTATTAACACCTCCCATATACAAATACAATGTGGACTACATAATGTTTATTAACTTAATGAAAGTGTACTCTGGTGAATCCCAAACAAGCCCTGCTGCCCTATTAACTTCATTTAAGTGCCCTCCTTAATCATTTGTTGTTAATATAGCTCTGTGGCAGCTATGTGTTCATTCGGATTAAACAATCATTTGCCTGGACATAATGGAGGATGATTTGGGATGAAATTTGGTTGTCCAACAGAAGATGATTTCTGATCGAACTTTGATTGTCCAACAGGCAAGTTGATCCCAGCAAAACATAACAGCAACCGCGGTGATTGGTTATATGCGAGGGTAATAACGATGTAGTCGAAATAGTGAAATGCTTCCCAAGCCAACAGTCGCGAAGCTCACCTGAGCTCAGCATTCCGCGGCACAAATAGCTAGTCGACGCTATGTATCGTTTTGAAATGAATGGGAGCTGGGCGAGTGGCTTGGCTAGGTGTATAGTTGCCACTTGCTACTAGTGAAAAGGAATGCTACGTAAAGCTACATAGGTTGCTCTGAGGGAAATGAAGTAACGCGTTATTTATTTAAAAATATAACTAGTAAGGGATTACTTAAATTAATAACTAATGCGTTACGTTACTCGTTACCTTTAAAGTTACTTATTAATGCGTTACCCCCAACACTGCTGGTTAGATGCTAACTGCATTTCATGGTACTGTACTCCTACTGTTCAATGACAATAAAGTTGAATCTAATCTAACTTTGAACACATTTTTGTGGCCGTGTAAACTTTTGTTGTGATTTACTATGAATTACCGTTCTGGTCTCACTCTTCCTCAGTGATGAGTCCGTGTGGTCGGCACAATGGGGGATGTCAACACATCTGCGTCCTGAGCCATCGCACTGACAATGACGGCCTGGGCTTCCGCTGCAAGTGTCGCCTGGGTTACGACCTTCACGAGGACCGCCGCAGCTGCTTCAGTGAGTGAATGAGAGAACGTCACAGTGGGTTGGAAAATGGCGCTTGCTTTGAACAGTTTGTGTGTTTTACTCCTGTATAGGCTAAATGCACATACCAGAGTTGTAGCGTTATTTGAATTATGTTAGTGATCTGACTCCTGAATGATCATCTAATGAAATCATACGTTTGTTATAATTTTCACAACAAAATTGATACAACTTATCAAAGGCTTAAAAGAGCATTGATAACAGACCAGGGATGGGCACCTGGCAGCCCAGTTTCCCACAAAAAAATAACATAACAGATATACATATAAGTGCTCAGTCAGTTCTCAATTTACTGTTGAGAGTTATATAATAGAATAATAGTTTGTTTTTTTACTGGATATGGGTAGGCAGAATCGCGAGCCACTTGATAAATTTGGATAGTTGTGGTTGGGATCCCCACAACCGTCAAAGTTGCTCATCCCTGAAGTAGACTCTTAGCTCACCATTCAAAGTAAATTTTGAAATTGTTGCATTTAACGCCCAATCCAAAACTAGTAAAACAACTAAACTGCTGCCCCACCCCTTTAAGAAAAACAGACTAGCATCACAGGTCTGAGAGATTCTGATTGTTCTGTCCAGAGGTGAGAGACTACCTCTTGCTCGCCACTGAATATGCGGTGCGAGGGATCCCCCTGAATGTGTCCCTCCAGGAGGATGTAACCCTGCCACTGACCGGTCTGGCTCCCACGTTCTCCTGCTCGGCTGTGGAGTTTGATGGCAACGAAGAGGTGGTGTTCTACAATGACCGGAGCAGGCAGATCGTATACAAGTCCAACATCAATGGCTCCAGTGAGTTTATTTTGGGCCCACATTTCCTTTCTGGTTATTTTTATTTTACTTACAACAGATGGTTACCTCAAAACCTTTAACTAAGACCCCATTGCCCCCAAGAAGGAGGTTAGATAAGGCTTATCTCCTTTTTTCCTCACCTTCCCAAATCCCCCCTCCTCCCTCACCACATTTATCCCCAACCTTCCTCCCCTTCTCTCACTAATGCTTGGGCTAAACTACATGCTAAAAGATGAACCAGACTGCCGGATAATTAATATCGGATTTGGGTCAAGGGGAGTTTCAAGAACTTTTGAGAGGATTTTAAAGAGTCCAGACCAGTAGATGTTCAGTTTAGAGCAGGGTTTTTAAAATCACTCCATGCGTAGCCTAGTGCAGGGGCCTTCTACTATTTCAGGCATGAGAGCATTTTTTAAAAAAATTAGACATATCTAAAGCTACTCAGTTTCCGTGAAGTCAGTTTGACATCTGTGTTTTAGAGTTTGTCACATAATCAAATGTATATGGGAAGATCACTTAGGAATAATGTGATCTTGAATTCTGTGTTTTAGAGTTTGTCACATAATGAAAATGTATTTTCATTATGTGATTATCGTTTTTGATTATCGTTTTGGAATAATGTCTAGAATTGATTGAACAGTCTGCTATGTAGATTTCAGTTCATTTCTTGCTATGGAGCACAAGAATAAAATGGTCTAAAATCTAAAGAACTTTTAATTTGCTTACATAATATGATCCCTTCTTATTTGCCTAATGGTGCATGATGTGCTGTTGAATGTGATCTGCACATATGTAGAGGCTTTGTAAAACTTCAAATCTGTTGGTCCCCAGAACAATAAATTCGGAAAACTTGGATCAGCAGCGTCTTGAATGGTCTCTGTGGTGTGCTACACTGTATGACCAAAAGTATGTGGACACCCCTACTAATTACTGAGTTCAGGTGTTTCAGCCACACCAATTGCTCACAGGTGCATACATTCCAGCACATAGCCATGAAATTTCCACAGACTAACATTGGCAGTACAATGGGAAGAGCTCAACTGAAGAGCTCAATGACTTTAAACGTGGCACTGTCATAGGATGCCACCTTTGCCAGTCAGATTGTGAAATTTCTGCCCTACTAGATCTAGATCAACTGTAAGTGCTATTCTTGTAAAGTGGAAGCATCTAGGAGCATCAACAACCCAGCTACTAAGTGGTAGACGGCGCAAACTCAGAGAGCGGGGCCGCCAAGTGCTCCAGTTCCAGCATGACTGTGCCCCAGTGCACAAAGTGGAGTCCATAAAGAGATGGTTGGACAAGGTTGATGTGGAGGAACTTGAGTGGCCTGTACCGAGCTCTGACCTCAACTCCACTGAACACCTTTGGGATGAATTGGAACAGCGATTGCAAGCCAGGCCTTCTCGTCCAACATCAGTGCCTGACCTCAGAAATGCTCTTTTGGTATTTTTTGGAAAGCCTTCCCAGAAGAGTGGCGGCTGTTATAGCTTCTAAAGGGGGAGCTAACTCTATATTAATGCCCATGGTTTTGGAATGGGATGTCCAACAAGCTCATATAGGTGTGATGATTGGGTGTCCACACACTTTTGGTCACATAGTATATCTTTACCACAAGGTGTCAGCCAAGATGACCTGACATATTGTTTAACACCTGTACACAATTCATTTATCTTTGTATGTTTTAGCATGACATTTCCTCAAATATTAAGTAAAAACCAGTCGTGACAGCAAACCTATGTGAATGCCATCTTGTGTTCATCATTTTACTGCAATAAACTGCTATATTTTGTGGTTAATTTTGCGTTACACGTATTGAAGTGTAGGACAGGGCAGGAGAAAAACAGCATAGCAGAGTCGTTGTCATTATATCAATTCATATTTTATTTTCCAGACACACAAATACTAACCGGCTACAGGGTAGGTCATGCGGAGGCCATGGCATACGACTGGACGTCCAAGGTCCTCTTCTGGACTTCCAGCTCCAATCGGGTGGTGGTGGCCTTTGGTGTGAACGACAAGTCAAGACGTGACATTGTGACAGATCTGAAGAACCCAAGAGGTCTTGCTATACACCCCAGTGCAGGGTAAGAGCCCTGGCTAAAACAGAGAACAGAAGTTAATATATTAGAGTACCTTAGAATAGAATCAAACCAATTACTGTATTTTAGCGCATATAACGCGCGCGTTGTACGCATTTTTACAAACCGGGCACCCATACTGCGCGTTATCTGCTGGTGTGCGCTATACATGATATTTTTTTACACGTAAACAATGTGCAGTTCCCTTGTTGATTTAACACTTCTCTTCTTTTCTCCACTTTCGAACGGACGTTTCACCAACACTGAACTCTCGACCAGCAGTCCTATTCCCCTTCTCATTCGTATGTTTTATTACTTGCAACTTAAAACCAGCAGTGTACGACTTACGTTTAGGCATGTTGAAAACGAATATTATTTTGATCGCTTGGCGTCACGTGTGCGTTATGTAAAAGTGCGCGTAATACGG
The DNA here is from genome assembly GCA_016801175.1 of Esox masquinongy. NCBI lineage: Eukaryota > Metazoa > Chordata > Actinopteri > Esociformes > Esocidae > Esox > Esox masquinongy. Next base: position 725 of record JACXGI010004550.1, on the reverse strand, counting down.
ACTGTTTTTTACACAAAACTGAAAAAGCGCACGCTATGTAAGGGTGCGCGTTTTACACGGGTGCGCGCAATATGCGCTAAAATACGGTATACTATCCACTGTGAACAGAACCAATCAATCCGGGTCGGGAGGTTGAATTCAGTTCTTTTTTTTTCCAGAAGTAAAATTATAACATTTATTACTATATTGACTGAATTCAGAAACAAATTCAACCATTCATCAGGAATAAATATTGGACCATTTCAATACATTTTCCTTTACGTATTATTAACCAGTACTGACATCCTTTTGGCTATATTAAAAACTTATTTTTAGTAATGGCAAATAAACTACAAAACATCTTCTCTTGTTACATATATCATGATAAGAAAACTATACAAGTCCATATAACGATACAATGTTGTCCCGTAGATACCTGTTCTGGTCTGACTGGTACCGGCCAGCAGTGATTATGCGGTCCTGGACTGATGGCAGCAACGCTGTTCCCCTCATTAACACCACTCTGGGCTGGCCCAATGGACTTGCAATTGACTACATGTAAGAAGGGATACCATCCTGTCACTTGAGGTGTTTCTATTGACTACATGTAAGAAGGGATACCATCCTGTCACTTGAGGTGTTTCTATTGACTACATGTAAGAAGGGATACCATCCTGTCACTTGAGGTGTTTCTATTGACTACATGTAAGAAGGGATACCATCCTGTCACTTGAGGTGTTTCTATT
>JACXGI010004549.1:27185-53273 GCA_016801175.1 Esox masquinongy | reverse complement strand
TTCCAAAAGGTATGTTTGGCACAAAAACAACACTGCACATCACCCAAAGAACACCATACCCACAGTGAAGCATGGTGGTGGCAGCATCATGCTTTGGGGCTGTTTTTCTTCAGCTGGAACCAGGGCCTTAGTCAGGGTGGAGGGAATTATGAACAGTTCCAAATACCAGGCAATTTTGGCACAAAACCTTCAGGCGTCCAGTAGAAAGGTGAAGATGAAGAGGAATTTCACCTTTCAGCACGACAACGACCAAAAGCACACATCCAAATCCACAAAAGCATGGCTTCACCAGAAGAAGATTAACATTTTGGAATGGCCAAGCCAGAGCCCAGACCTGAATCCAATTGAACATCTGTGGGGTGATCTGAAGAGGGCTGTGCGCAGGAGATGTCCTCACAATCTGACAGATTTGGAGCGCTTTTGCAAAGAAGAGTGGGCAAATATTGCCACGTCAAGATGTGCCATGCTAATAGACTCCTACCCAAAAAGACTGGGTGCTGTAATAAAATCAAAAGGTGCTTCAACAAAGTATTAGTTTAAGGGTGTGCACACTTATGCAACCAGGTTATTGAGTTTTTTATTTTTCCCCCTCAAAGATTTCAGTTTGTTTTTCAATTGAATTGTTCACGTTATAGGTCACATTAAAGGTGGAAAAAGTTCTGACATGATTTATCTTTGTCTCATTCTTTTACATCACAAGAATCTGGCATTTTAACAGGGGTGTGTAGACTTTTTATATCCACTGTAGCTGATTTCATCACTCTAAATAGTGGGAAAATCCACCTTAAGGTTGCCTGAAATAATGTTTATTCTGTCTACATCTGGTTCCTGTTGCAGCAGACTGGAACTCACATTGGCGATATCCGTCTCCAGCTCCAGCACCTGCACCATCTCCTCCATCACACGGTCATCTTCCTGGGTCAAGTTCCTGTCTTTGCGGGCAATCTTCGCTATGGAAACCATGAACTGCAGATAGGCCTTTCGCACCTGGAGCCATGTCATATGTACAAATATGACTGTATTTTACAGTGAAATTACATCAATAACAATAACATGCTGTTTATCAATGTACCTTTTTGTAGTTCCCATCGTTGAAGTAATAATCTCTGGACGGCATTCCGAGTCCTGGCTGGTCAATCTGTCAGATAAAAAGCAGACATGCCAAATGAGGATTGGTGAAGATTTACAAAATAAAACAGGTGGTGCTGAACATCGAACGGAGCGTCCGGAACATCGAACGGAGCGTCCGGAACATCGAACGGGACGTCCGGAACATCGAACGGAGCGTCCGGAACATTGAACTGAGAGTCCGGAACATGATGAATTCAGACACTGTCCTTACATAGATAATGTGGCGCTTGGAGTCGCGATCGTCTGTCCACACATACATGTCCAGCAGGACCTTCTTGTGGTACTGAGAGGTAAGGGTGGCTAGAGTGTCCTCCAGGCTCCAGGCTTCCTCTGGAAAAACAATATAACACAGTCAAACACAAGGTCTTTTAATTGGTGGCAACTGCCACAGAATTTACAGAGCTGTCATGAATTAATTTGTGCAGATGCACTCACGCATGGTTAATTTAGTTTGAGTCACTGTCCTTTATTACACTTAATTACACAGCTGGCAATTTGTAGGTATGGAGTGGAGCAGGCTGTATTAACAATACATGATTGCTGCCCCCCCCCCCATCACAATGTATTACTGGCCTGTCATTGGGACAGGCTGGACTAGAACATCCCTCATACTAATAATTTGAGTGCGCGCGCGCATGCATGTCAGTACCTGCAGTGCCGTTCCAGTCTTCTGAGGCGACTGGCCAATCACCTATACTGTCAATAAGTTGCATGAGCGGCTGAGAGTCGCGCTGCTCTATCAGTGCTGTGGAAGACAGATGGCATGACTTCACTTACTACTGATTAATGTTATAGAGGATCCATCAGATTCAGGTGAGACCCAAGTGAGTGAGTGGGACTTTGGGTGACAGGAGCCCTACTTACTCTCATTCATGCAGGAGTTGTAGAGGGTTTTGGCCTTCTTGAAGGCGTCGCGGTCCCGATCACTCTTAGCCTCTAACACTCCTGAGAGAAGATAGCGGCAATGCAAAGTTTAACTCATTTTGTTTAGTGATTCGATTCTGACAAAGCAGCTGACAAAAACCATGAAATCCTGTGGACAGCGCATTAGCTGGCCACTGGTGACTTTGTTTTCACATTATGGCTGCCCCTTTGGTTCCTATGGCAACCTGTGGCTGACTGACCTTTAAGCACTATCTCCAGCTTGTCTCTGAGGATGTCAAAGACACTGTGTCGGGAGCTGGTCTCCGGGATGACGTGGTGCTCCAGCCAGCCCCCGCAGGCATACTGGTAGAAGTTCTGACATGGCTCCACCTTCAGATCGATGTTCTGCAGGAGGCGAGCGGCTGTTTGGGGCCACGGTCAAGAGGGAGGCATGTGGGATTAGGTAGCATGGGGGGTGTTATGTGGTTGTCCACGATGTAGACATAATACTAAAGATGATGACGATGGGTTTGTTTTGGAAAAACAGAACTACACATGGCTGAACAGCTCACCTGCACTGACGCACTCAGGAGTTGTACAAACATTGCTGTGGCCAGAACGATCCTGCTGCCCTGAAACAACATTGTTTGTGGATATGAGGAGCTGTTCATTCACAAATTACTATTGTCATTCCTGGCAAAGAGTTGGAATTTATTAGAAAGCAGTATCAAGGGCCCTTTCTGTGGCAGTTCTCTGACAAGTCATGGTTTTGACACCGTCTGACTTCCTTCTAATTAACCAGACAGCCAAACTCCATTCAAGAGTCAGGATTAAGCTTTCCCCAAGTATTACTCTCAGTAAATCTAATTTAATGATTGATTAAACTGTAGAGAATTGCAATGAATTATTACATTTAAACATACACATATAGCCAAATAAATAGACCACCATGGACTTTTCTTGAATAAAAAAAGTTAAATAGAAAAATCAAAAGACAGATGACATGCCCATAATTGCAAACACCTGGAAGCCATTACATGGTTGCACAGCCTTCGGCTAAGATAAATGTTTCTTGTAAGCATCATTTAGCTCACTGCTTCACCTCTTCTGGCAAATTGGTCCACTTCTCAGAAATACTCCGCCACCTGCTGTTTTCCGATCTCGCCTCTTGTTCTAGGTGTGATTTAGATCTGGACTCTTCACTGGACAGTCCAGCCTCAGATCAAGAAAGCCTGACTAAACTTCTCAAAAACCAACCTACTTTTAACAAGTTAGCCTAAATACCGGGGAGAAATGTTTTGTGGAACAATTAAACAAAGTTTGAGCTCTTTGGCAATACAGATCAGATGTTAATAGATGACCCTAGGTATCGTAAAATCATCATATTGCCAGGCATTTTAGAGACCCTGTTCAACCCAGCGTCCAAACACTGAGCCTTCATTGAAGGTTGTGGATATTTCCAACAAGAAAACCCCAAGAAGTCATCAAAAAGCACCCAGGAAGAGAAGCTAGACTGTTTGAGAGCGGCCAACGAAGAGTCCAGATATTTTTTACAACCATAAGTTAGGTCAAAGGGAGTTGGAGCAGGGCACCCACCAATCCTTAAGAATTTAGACCTGTTTGTTGCTGTAAAGTAGGCACATTTGCCAGTAGAAAGGTACAGGAAGCTTATTTATAGATAAGGAGGTTTTGCTTACAATTACGTTCCTCAAAGGTTGTAAAACAAAGTACTAGCTCCAGGGTGTCCATAACTTTGTCCTAGTCATTATCCTTAAATTGGGATCAGGTAAAAGCTGTACCCAATTAACATCTAAGTACATCTAACTTCTAAGTACAAACACTGCCCATATATGCTTGTATGCTAAAATGGAAGGATATAACCTAGCATGTTACAAAACAATCAATAATCAAGCTAGGTTAACACAAATGTCAATGGAAACCTTTGACATAAAACCCAAAATAGTTTGTGGGTTTTTATCAGACAAACATCTGATAAGAAAGTATGTGTCATACTTACAGACAAAGCTTTCAGAGGCATAAAAAACCAGGATGGCATAACATATCTTAGAATACATGTTACTATATTCTGAAATGAGGTCAGCAGATCCCAGTGCTTCCTTTATCCTGTTTTCATGCACCAGAGCAGAAGGTACCATAGAATAAATGGGGTTAACATGGTGTAATAAATGAAAATGGTATTTAGGTGGCGCTCAATTGCGAAACATCCATAATGAGGCAGAACACACAGCCTGCCTTTAAATTAAAAGATTCAGGACTGACCAAATTTGAACTTCCAATTTTCTTTTTAATACTGAGGAGGTGATGGGGCTGCCACATTTGGCACTATTATGCTCAATTACAGAACAACAAATTTTTTTCTTCACATTACCTGCTTGGGTATTTGATCCTGCAATCTTTTGGTTCCTGGTCAGATGCTCTAGCCTGAGGGTCTAGGCTGATCATTGCTAGCAGACCAACATGACCAATATATAACAACAGAGACCTGCTAAATATGTATGCTGGTGTAACTGGTGTGAATAGCTATCCAGCTCTCTCCACCATCACTCCTCTTCAATCCAGTCATCTCTCCTATCTGCTAAATCCTTTTCCCTTTGGTCTCTAGATTCGGCCTCTTCAACCTTAGTTTTCACATTCTGTGTGTCTCACTGTCCCCTTTCCTCCCGTTGTGTCTAACAATCTTACCGCAAAATCACAAAACACAGCTTTGGGGGACTGAACAAAATGGAGAACTAAACATCCCTTGCTACCTTCTCTTCCACTATATCTGCTGCTAAAGCTAAATCTATACCTCTAATGTTAACGTTATCCCACAAGTCCCACTAATCAGACCCCTTCACTTTCTCCAATGTTTTTGTCATAGACTAATTTTAATAATTGATAAAAAAAATTACCATCAATCTACACACAACACATCCTAATGACAAACGCTTTATTAGAAATCCAATTTATTGAGAACCCTCCCTGAAATATCTCATGTACAAAAGTATTCAGATCATTTATTCAGTACTTTGTAGTACTGAATAAATGAGTAAGGAGCTACTTTTAACCTTAAGATGCCTGTGGCAGTGATCACAGCTTTGAGTCTACTTGGGTATGCCTCAACTAGCTTTGCACACCTGGGGCCATATTCACAAAACATCTTAAGGTTAAAAGTAGCACCTGACTTGCTGATTTAGGAGTAACTCTTAAAAAAATGGCTTTGTCAGTCCTAACTTCAGGACTGCTACATTTTTGGTCTAAGAGTATTTCACAAAGTGTTTTAGTGCTAAAACCAGCTCCTAAATCTGTGAAAAGTTAGGAGTAGTCAAGAGGACTCCTAAGTCACTAAGACCAAATCACCAACAATCCTAAAAGGGCTGCTGATGGCAATCCGCCTCATAATCAGGTCGACGTTTTAGAAACATTTATTGGTACTGAGCTTTTAACAAGGTATTGCCTTAATCACTAGGCGATTATGATCATAGTAGAGCTAGTCAGGGATGCTGTCACTTCACCAACAAACAGAAGCAACCCAATAACATTGGAGATCAAGGTTGACAACTCTACGCTACTTGGCCACAAGGAAAATGCAGCAATGCAGCACAGACAAACTACGTAAGTATTAGTCATCTGTCAGTAGAATATTACATCAAACAATAAATGCCCTCCCCAAGACCCCATATCGTCCAAGAAATCATTCGGTTTCCTCATTCACCAACTACAAAGAAACAAAGCCGATTTCATGGCCATAGCTGGACCACCCGGTGTAGATGGTGCTATAGATGCGACACATTATTGCACAAATTATTTCACCATCAAAAGATGAACGGGCATTTCTTTTCCAAGCTGCCAGACATGTAAGAGGCTGACAATTAGATGAACATATCTTGACTAGTCAGTATATCATTCTTGGTTTCATGTTTAATCATTGGCACTTAGCCTACATTTTTATTTGAATACCTTTATATCAATAAGGCAACATGACACATCGTTCTACAAAATTGATATGATGAATTTACTGACAGAGACCCCTCCCCTATCAGCCAATTCACTGTGGGCATCGTAAGCAAGGGGGTCAACCCCGCCCTTTCTTTTAGCTTAAGACTTCTCCCCATTCCTTGGTAAAAGTTGGTCGTAGCAGCTTTGTGAACAGGTTTTAAGAGGAAACTCTTAGCTGGGAACATTTAATGAGTCCTCCTAGCGGTGAGATAAAATGTTTTGTGAATACGGACCCTGAATTTGGGCAGGTTCTCCATTCTTCCTTTTTGATCCTCTCAAGCTCTGTCAGAATGAATGGGGAGTGTGGTTGATCTTCAGGTCTCATCAGGCCACTCACGTATATTCTTAGACTTGTGTCAAAGCCACTTTGGCATTGTCTTGGCAGTGTGCTTTGGGTTGTTGTTGCGCAGAAAGACGAACGTCTCCCCCAGTCTGAGATCCTGTGCACTCTGGATCATGTTTTCTTCAAGAACCTCTGTATTTTGCTCCGTTCATCCTTCCCTCAATACTGACGAGTGTCCCAGTCCCTGCCGCTGTGCATCATCCATAGGATGCATCATCCATAGGATGATGCACTCTCCACCATTCTTCACTGTAGACATGGTATTTGCCTGGTTAGCGGTACCTTGTTTTCGCCAGATGAAACGCTTGGCATTCACACCTAATAGTTTGATTTTGATCTCATCAGACCAGAGAATCTTCCCTCTTGCTCTCAGGGTCCTTCAGGTGGCATGTCATATGCATTTTACTCAGATTTGGCTTCCGTCAAGCCAGTCTGTCATAAAGCCTTTATTGATGGAATGCTGCTGATAGTGTTGTCCTTCTATCAGGTTCTCCTATCTCTGCATAGATACTCAGGAGCTCTGTTAGAGTGGCAATTGTGTTGTTGGTCACCTCCCTGACCAAGGCCCTTCTTCAGTCACTTAGTTTGGCCAGACTGACAGCTATAAGAATCATCTTTGTGGGTCCAAACTTCTTCCATTTCACAACGATGTAGCCCACTTTTCTCCTAGGAGCATTCAGTGCATTAGCATTTTTTTATAACCTTCCCCAGATGAGTGCCTCAACACAACAATCAGAGGTCTACGGAAATTCCTTGGGCTTGGCTTGGTTTTTGCTCTGACAAATGCTGTGAAGTTTGGGAGCTTACATAGACGTGTGCCTTTCTAAATCATGTCCAATCAATTTAATTTGACACAGTTTGACTCCAATTAATTTCTAGAGACATTTCAAGTGTATTAAAGGACACAGGGATGCATCTGAGCTCAATTTGAAGTGAAATGATAAATGGTCTGGAGACTGCTATACATGATATATATATATATTTTTTAAAATAGGCAAAAATGTTTAATTATGTAGTTTTGTGTGTAGATTGATGTAAAAATTTATATCTAATTAATTATAAATGAAGTCTATAACAAAACAAAATGTAGAGAAAATGAATGGGTCTGAATAATTTCTGAAGGCACTATACTTAAGTGAATAATACTGTTTGAAGATCTACCCAATCTTAACAGTATTACCCTACGGTAGGGGAATGCAATCTGGCCTGCAGGTGGTTTGAGTAAAAAAAGATTATTATTGGAGCCCTTGATGAGTAGAAAAAAGGCTGTATGAAATAAACAACACAGTTCGAGACACTTGGGATAAAAGAAGAAAAATGAAAAGAAAATAAACAACACAGCTAATGACCTTTATTTCAATTTTCCAACATTTGGAATATATTGGACATAATTACTGATTGAAGAGAATCAACCAAAATTGTTATTATTATCAAATAATAAAGTTATTTCCCAAACATTTAAGTGTCAATATTATTGGCACCCTGCCCTTGAATCTTTCCAAATCCTTTGATCTGTGCGTATGGACTACCCTGTTAAATTCAAACCACATGTTTTAAAGGGGCTTTTAATATGGAGATTGTGATGCAAAATGGTGATTTTGTAACCAATCAGCCATTTCATTGTGGATATTGATTTATGCTTGGGATCACTGTCTTGCTGAAAGATCCACTTGTTGACAAGATTCAACCTTCTGGCAGAGGCAACTAGGTTTTTTGCTAAAATGTCCTGATAATTGATAGAGTTCATGATGCCTTTGATCTTAACAAATCCTAAGGACCAGTGTAAACAAAACAAAGCAAAACAGAGCAATATCATGCAAGATCCACCCTTTAATTTAATCAACATTCTGGGTATGTGGAAGTGTACTTTTTGAATAAGGGCAATTTTTTTTATTTCATATTTTACAGTTGGTAGGAGTTTTTTTCTGCATATGCATCCTTTTTTGCCAAAATCACTCACCATGGATTTGAATTGCCAAAGAGCATTTATTTTCAATACATCTGACCATCGCAGCCAATTCCAATTCGTGTCAATGCTGATTAGCAAAATCCAGCTGCTTACATTTGTTGGCTGCTCTCCATAAAGGATTTTTCTGGCAACCTCTTCAAATAGCCAGTTGGATGCACTTGCATCTACCAGGCAAATTTACTACTATTCCACTGGGTTTGAACATAATTATTGCCCCAATAGTGGTGAAGCTCAACAACCATTTATTTTTTTTATTGGTGAGTTTGTTCCCTTTATTTAACAAATGGATTTTACATGTGTATTACCTAAATGTTATACCCCAGCAAAAACGGAAGTACAAATCCTTAAGGTCAAGTCGTAATTTAAAAAATTAGAACGTTCATGTACACTATTGTTCAAAAGTTTAGGGTCACTTAGAAATATCCTTGTAATCAAAAGAAAATATATTTTTTTGTCTTTTAAAATAACATCAAATTGATCAGAAATACAGTGTAGACATTGTTTATATTGTAAATGACTATTGTAGCCAAAAACAGCAGATCTTTAATGGAATATCTACGTAGACGTACAGAGGCCCATTATCAGCAACCATCAGTCCTGTGTTCCAATGGCATGTTCTGTTTGCTAATCCAAGTTTATAATTTTATAAGGCTAATTGATCATTAAAAAACCCTTTGGCAATGATGTTAGTACAGCTGAAAACTGTTGTGCTGATTAAAGAAGCAATAAAACTGGCATTCTTTAGACTGGTTGAGTATCTGGAACATCAGCAATTATGGGTTCGATTATATGCTCAAAATGGCCAGAAACAAAGAAGATTCTTCTGATACTTGTCAGTCTGTTGTTGTTCTCACAAATGAGGGCTATTCCATGCAAGAAATTGCCAAGAAACTGCAAATCTCATACAAAGCTGTGTACTACTCCCTTCACTGAACAGCGCAAACAGGATCTAACCAGAATAGAAAGAGGAGTGTGAGGCCCTGGTGCACAACTGAGCCAGAAGGCAAATACTTTAGAGTGTCTAGTTTGAGAAACAGATGCCTCACAGGTCCTCAACTGACAGCTTCATTAAATAGAACCCGCAAAACACCAGTCTCAACATCAACAGTGATGAGGCAACTCCGGGATGCTGGCCTTCTAGGCAGAGTTGCAAAGAAAAAGACATATCTCAGACTGGCCAATAAAAAGAAAAGATTAAGATGGGCAAATGAACACAGACACTGGACAGAGGAAGATTGGAAAAAAGTGTTATGGACAGACGAATCTAAGTCTGAGGTGTTCAGATCACAAAGAACATTCCTGAGACGCAGACAAATGAAAAGATGTTTGAGAAGAGCTTGCCGCCATTTGTCGAACACAGTGGAGGCAATGTAATGGTCTGGGGGTGCTTTAGTGGTGGTGAGGTGGGAGATTTGTACAGGGTAAAAGGGATCTTGAAGAAGGAAGCCTATCACTCCATTTTGCAGTGCCATGCCATACCGTGTGGACAGCATTTGATTGGAGCCAATTTCCTCATACACCAGGACAATGACCCAAAGCAAAACTCCAACTATGCAAGAACTATTTAGGGAAGAAGCAGTCAGCTGGTATTCTGTCTATAATGAAGTGGCCAACACAGTCACCGGTTCGCAACCCTATTGAGCTGTTGTGGAGCAGCTTGAACATATGGTACATAAGACGAGCCCATCATGCCAATCCAAATTGTAGGAGGTGCTTCGGAAGCATGGGGTGAAATCTCTTCAGATTACCTCAACAAATTGAAAACTAGATTGCCAAAGGTCTGCAAGGCTGTAATTGCTGCAAATGAAAGATTCTTTGACAAAGTTTGAAGGACACAATTATTATTTCAATTAAAAATAATTATTTCTAACCTTGTCAATGACTATATTTCCTATTAATTTTGCTATATTTCCCATTCAAACTCGTTTCATGTATGTTATCATGTAAAACAAGGACATTTCTATGTGACCCCAAACCTTTGAACGGTACTGTAGATTTTATATTGTTTAACAAATTGTCATAAGAATCCTTAGGGATGCCCATAATTGTGACTTAAGATAATCTACCTTTTTTAATGAATTATCTGTGCAAATGATTTAGAATGAAAGAATATTGTTTTCTCTTTTTTGTATAAGCATAATTTATTACCAGTGTTGTTTATTTTAGAAAGTATTTTTTTCTCATCTTTATCAAGCGTGACAATAATTGTAGAAGCGTCAGTATATGGTTGGGGGGTCTCTATATACTTTAAAATGTCTGAAAATGAATCAAAACTCTGAAGAAAAGATAACAGGCCTGCTCTATTGTTTTTGACAGTGTCCAACATGCTAATAGTCACATAACAGCAAAAACTCTAAAAACAACAAATATAGGTCTATTTTAGGAAATAATAACTATAAACCAATTTTCAGTGTGGACCTCTGGACCGAATGTGGCCCCATGGGGCTAATTTGGTTTGACACCCCGGCTCTCTGTCTGGCTGGCCTGGTCTCTCTGAAATGGCTGTATCAGCAATGATTGTATTATTTTACTTTTGTCGACCTCTTGACAATTTACATCATACTGTATCATTTTACATGAATGTAAACACCTTTTATATGTCAAGACTCACCCTCATTGGCTGAGCCCTTGGACAGACCAGGTCTGTTTGATCGCTCTGTATTGGAGAGAACAGAAACAGAAAAAATGCTTGTTCAGAGCACTTACTGAGGTCCACCTACAGTACAGACAGAAGCTTTGCCCACCCCAATGTTGGAAGAGTTATTCTGATTTGAAAATGTGTTGCCTGTTTATACCTCAATGCAGTGTACAAAAGCTGGCATACTATTTTTCAAAGTTTTATCTTTCACTTTTTTTTCAAATAAAGCTTGGTTTTGAGCTTTTCAATCAAACTAAACTAATTGTATAATTAAAATTATTCATATTACACATGTTCTGGAATTCACTAAGTCATTCCAGCCAGAGGTGAGTGGGCTGTAGCCTATGGTTCCATTTATATTTCTATGTCTAAAATCAGAAGCCTTCGGATTCTGAATGGTCGTACCCAATGCCCCACAACAGTTTAATTATGACCTCTAAATGTCTCCTCCACAACTCCACATTGGCCTGCCAGTGATATCTGTAAACTGCATTACCATTAGTGAGTCAGCCGTAAGCGTAAGGTACAGATCAATTTATGACATGAAGTTGCATTAAGCACTTTACTTGCCATTTAGCAATTGATTAGGGGACTAGTAGTTGGGATGAGCTTACCTCTCAGTGCGGATGTGTAGAGGACTATCAGTCCAGCCAGCGCACAGCTGACCAGCAACAACAGCACAGACAACCCGATCTCCGCAACAGTCCAACGGCGTTTTAGCGGTTTGGTTGATTTTTCCATGATATCCATTTGGCTTTCGGATTTGCCCATTCTCACCTCTCCGGGCACTCTGGAAAAGTAGGTTGTAGATTGACGAAGACCGGGAACAACCAGGCGCAGAGTGTGATGGCACTTGAGCGATGGCGCCAGTCGCCCAAGTGACTTAGACTTAGAACGAGTGAAAGAGAAAACATTAACGTGCAACTTATCTCTTCTCCGTATGAAATATCTCCTTTCTATGGTTAAGCTACTTTCTACGCCCGATTAGTTTAATGATTCACACCCTTCCATTACCACGCCACTAGAAATACATTATTGTTCGTGTTTGATCCTTGTGACCATGGTGCTCATTGACTTGCTGTGATATGACCTAGCCGCAGCTTACTCCGATGCGCACAACAATCTGAACATTGTAAACTCAGAAAACCATGAGCTTTGAATATAGCATAATATTAGCAAAAATAGTTGAAGCCCTGGAGGCACTCAGGCCTACGTTTTATATGAAGTCGGCTATGTGTATTCTTCCAATCATATCACTAATATTGAATAAATGTATACGTGCAAGTAAAAGAAAAACACTGAATATGGGTTAAGCTGGTTGTACACAGAACACAGCATGCTTCCGAAGCAATAGCTCGTATTCATCACAATTTTGTATCTGAACACAATATTGCAAATGAGCGTTTCTGGGGAACAAACCCCAATTATACCTTTCAGCTGCATCACTTTGCATCTATTCAGTCATCGGCACCTGTTCTCCCTCCCATACAAGCCTGTTGCACACTTTCGCTGGCTGCTCCGCTATTAGGAGTGACAGGAGGCAGGGCTGTAAATAAGAGACTCATGTCGCTTTGCCTCATTAATGTCCTCCTGATGAATACTCATGTCGCTTTGCCTCATTAATGTCCTCCTGATGAATACTCATGGGCACGTCTGGAACTGCTGTGATGGATGGGTGGTAGTGGGGCGGGGAGCGGTGGGGTGGGGGCTATAGGTCTTTACCGCCGCTCTCCTAAACCTGTCTGTCTCTTTTTAAAGCTTATAACTATACATCCCTGCTTCCGGTGCTCTTAGTTCTGCTTTCACCCCTCTGACAGCCCTCTTCCTTTTCTTAATAACAGCTGTGCTCATTTATATATTTCACTTACATAGGTATTAACCCTCATACGACTCGATGAATAGATGAGTTTTAGTCATTTTAAAGTGTCCCTCTGTTCAGGCCTTGAGCCATGACGCTTTAACACCGCGAGTAGCGTTTCACTTTGTGAATTAGAACGAGGATTTTATCATCGAACTCTACATGTCAAACAGAATCCTTTCGGTAGAAACATTATGGATTTAGATTCTCCTTTGCTCTAAGCACATTTTCCCGTTGGTGAGGATTAGGTGACTGGTACTCTAACTTCTCAAAACTCTCTCAACTCTGAGCCAGGGATCAGACACCGTCGTCTGCCTGCATGGGTGTTGATTCAACAGTCTGAACATTGTGTAAACATACTGCTCAAATATGAGTCAATACATCTAAACATATTGCTTTGTTGAGAACTGTGAGATAATATATTTTTTAACATCTGAATATTTAAAGATTGTTGTCTTTTTCATTTCAGGTGACTTTAGAGGTATTGTTGGACGCACACATGCAGCATTTTTCAGTCAAAACAGTCCTTAGAGTAGTTACGTGCTTGATACAGTGTTCATTCAAAAGCCAGTGGAAAAAATCTGACTGGAAGCTAAATAAAACATTTCACATCAAAATTAACTAGCAAGGTTCCTACAAACGAGACTCCAGTTACTAATCCTGTGAAACTATCAAAGGTATACCTGTGTGTCTGTACCCATCCTGTTTCTGTGTGTTTAGAGGTATGCAGTGAAGGAGTGACTGGGAGCAATACTCCTTACCTGTTTCTGGATGGTAGAACTCCCTGAGATGTCCCTCACAGAAAGCTGTATTTCCCAGACACCCCTACTGAGCTGTCACCCAGAGCTGGTGTGTGGAGAAATGAGGCTGTGAAACTGGATGCTGGAGAGAGACTATCTGGTCCAGTCTGCTGCTCAGAGAGAGAGTGAGTGAGGGAGGGAGAGAGCGAGAGAGAGAGAGAGCTATAGAGGGAGGGAAGTTGGGAGAGTACGAGAAAGAGATGGAGTTGCAAGGAAGGGAGAGGTTGAGAGAGATAGTGACAGTGATAATGAGAAATCATAAAGAAAAAAAAACTATTGGGATGGAGGGCAAGAAATGTAGAGAGAAAGAGTGAGAGAGAGAAGGAGACCAAGACGTCGAGGAGGGGATAGGAGCATCGCAGTAGGCATAATTTTCCTTCACCACGTTTTATTTTCTCACAGAGGTTTCTATTGAAGGCACCCAGCTGCTGAGGGAATCAGTGAAAAGGACAAAGGGACACTGAGAGGGGGAGCTGCCAGGGAGAACAACTGGAGAGAAGCACGGGCTCACAGGAATATGTGGAGGAAGTTATGTACGGACTGTAATATTGACTCTTTGGTGTCCCAGGCCATATGAGCAGGCCTTGCTCCTTCTGGTTCCACCTTCCAACCCCAGGGGGGCACTGCTGCTGAGGGGAAGTTAGTTAGCTCCTGCTAGATGCCCCTGCTGGCTGAGTCCTGACCCTGGCCTAGTGTCAGATTGAAATGGCATGGAGCCCAGGCTAATTATCAGGCTGATTAACCACAGTAATTAACTGATATTAGAGAGTGAGTGGGAGACACTTTGGCCAACATCCCTTCCTCTGACCAGCTGGCCCATGACGATTTGATGTTGCTGCTTAGAAAACAAGTTATGAAAACAGATCAAGTTCAGAGCAATGTTTACGTGTAGTTGCTAATCTTTATCAAATTTTTCATAGCACCCAGTCGATGCAAATTGATCACCCAGGTAGGGGAAGTATCATCAGCAGGGATTTTCCTGGGCTCATTGCGCTCTAATGACTTCCTTTGGCAAGGCCTGGTGCCTGCAAAGCTGACTGAGGTTGTCAGGAGAGACATAAGTTAACCTGCAAGTATGCTTAGGAAGAAGGCATTCCGCAATCTTCAAGTCTCTTGAACCTGTGGGGAATATTCAGATGTCTCCTTCTTTGAGCACTGTGTTTTATCAGGGATAGCCTTTTCTTGGCTTTGCCTGGATGATACAGCTTCCAGTTCCTGATCCAATTGTGCTCACTGGGATATCTAAACATTTGGATATTATTTTGTACCCTTTTTCCTAATCCATGCATTTGTTTTACTTTCAAACTTCTGTAGAACGGTGTTTGGCCTTCATTTTCCTTTAACCTACAGTAACCAAAGATATTTCAGTAGTGAGGTTTTTGTCTAAACAATGTGACAGCAACTTTAATGGTTCACAGGTGGAGCCCAATAGTAAGGTAACTGTGTTCTTGTTAGGGTATTTATTTTACGTATTCAAGCAACATACAGCTCTGGAAAAAATTAAGAGACTACTCCTAATTTTTCTTAAATCAGCATCTCTACATGTATGGCAGCCATTCCATTCCAGTGTCTGTTAAATTCCAACACAGGCACACCTCATTTTACTTAATGAGGTACTGATTAGGTGATTACCTGAACCAAATCTAATTTAACGAGGAAAAGTATAAAAACCACTGCTGTGGTCATTACTGTCCTCTTGCAATAGAACCAGCTGGATGGCAAAAACTGTGCAAGTAGTACCTCAAAGGTAATTTGAATAAAAAAATAACTATTCAGCATGACAAAAGAGTTGAAAAGAAAAGCTTTGAGTAAGGAAAAGAAGGGTTCAATTCTGGCTTTACTGGCAGAAGGATACAGTGAGCGTCAGGTTGCTTCCATCCTGAAAATTTCAAAAACGGCGGTTCATAAGAACAAGGTCAAGCAACTGACATTGGGGACAACAAAGCTACAGACTGGGAGAGGGCAAAAATGACTGTCCACTGACATTCAAATGTCACTCAACAACCATAGGATGACATCAAGTGACCTACAAAAAGAATGGCAAACAGCAGCGGGGGTGAAGTGCACGGCGAGGACGGTACGAAACAGGCTCCTAGGGGCAGGGCTGAAGTCGTGCAAAGCTAGAAAAAAATCCACAAGATCAAGACCCTGTCATGGCCAGCCCAATCTCCAGACCTGAACCCCATTGAAAACCTCTGGAATTTGCATCTTTTTTTTAGTTATTTTGACCAGTTGTTATTTTCTACAAATAAATACTCTAAATGGCAATATTTTTATTTGGAATTTGGGAGTAATGTTGCCAGTAGTTTATAAAATAAAACAAAACTGTTCATTTTACTCAAACACATACCTATGAATAGTAAAACCAGAGAAATAGTTAATTTTGCAGTGGTCCTTATAATTTTTTCCAGAGCTGTATTTCAGTTTTATTTTTCTTACCAATGTATCCCAACATAAATCCATAAAACCAATGACACCTTACAATAATTCATCTTGAGTGTCAATGTTTTCAAAATATATATAAAGCAGAATTAAATGTCAATGTTCCATCTGTAATTCAAGAATATGAGTGAATTGGTCAGGGGTTTGAATACTTGTGCAAAGCACCCCTCTCTCTCATTCTCTTTCTCTCTTTCTCTTTATATATAATAATAATATGAAAATATTATTATTATATTTTTTTAAATAAGATTATAATATTTTATAATATTATTATTATAATATTATTATAATATTTTCCTTCTTTATCAATTAAAATATAACACGTATTGGATATTAATTGCTAAAATATATTTTAGACTCACTGTGGCAATTAAAGAATTAGAAACCGCATATTGCTGGGGTAATATGGAACAGAATGGAGGCAACAGCAAATATAGGATCTTACAGTAGCCCTCCTATTCCATTCCATTGAAAATGGGTCCTTGTGCCAAATATTCTGTCTGGGAAATCAAGGCTTGCAAATTAGCTCATAATTCTAGACTCATTTAGCTGGAGGGAATGTTGTTCCTATAAGTCAGAAATCATTCAACCCCAACATGACAGAACCGTCGATGGTTACATGAATAAATAAACTGACCTCTCACTCTTGGATGAATGTTATCATAGTCTGTGTGCATTCAAGAATATATTAAAAAATGTTGGTTTATTCTCACTGTGGTTTCCTTAACACTCAGGTTCAGGGGAAAAGAAGAGTCAAGAGTTGCTTAAAAAATATTTACTTTTTATTAATTTATTATTTTTCTTGGTAACCTGCCTAACCTCATAATTACGTTACATTACACATTACATTAAAAAATACAGTCTACATTTGTGTAACTGCTAACTTAATGGGGAGGACCATATACAGTCGGTAAAAAACATTACATGTAGATGACTTGGCATGCCTTACAGAATATGACTGATTGCTTACTGTCTTCCACCTGTGTATGAAGCGGAGACTACTCAACGCTCTGTTAAAGCAAGTCTAATTTTGTTTAAGTGCGCAAGCTCAAATTCAATCATTAGAGACTTATTTGCTTTGCCAAGTGTTTAAATCAGTATATGTTTGTGCTTGCTCAGGGCACAAGTTAATTGTCTTCACTGTTGTAATGATGAGGAGTTTGAAAACAAGGTTTGAAAGCTTTTTAATTAGGCTCTCAAGAATTAACTCAACTCCTGCTTTTGCTGGAGAAGCTTGAGCATAACTTTGCTAAAAGCCTGTTGTACTAGATATCTAATTGTATCTGAATTTGGAAATGCAGACATATCCCTGTGTGGAAAATGGAAAAGATAGGGTCTCCTGTGCTGTAGTGTTAACAGCAGTTGTTTTTACCAAGGACATGCTGATTTATGAGTCTCTTTAACACAGTAAATGAAAATGATGACATTTTAGGTTCTATTGGAAATGTTCTTTGTTGTACATTAAGTGAAAAAAAATCCAGATTTTATTAATCATCATTTAATGTTCCATTTCCTTTCCTGGAATATTTCTTGCTGGAACACCAATCCATAAGCCTATGATAATGGTTGTCTAATCACCAGTTGCAGATTTCACATTTTCTGCAATTTATTAATTATTTCCCTGAATAACTCCAAAGGATTATTGCTCCGAATGTCTCTAGCTAACACACCATATGAGTTTATCATTGCATAACTTTAGAATTAGCATTGTTTTACATGTGAATCCCATTTAATCATAACATATCAAAGAAAATACATTCTGTTCATGTTTTTCACCATTTTGGTCTCTGTCAAACACGATTTGGCTGCATCTTAGTGTTGCATAACAACGATTGTCTCCATAGCTAAGAGTTAGTAAAATAAGAACCATTGATTCTGGGTTAACAAGAGTGGATGTTAAGTCTGCCTGCCTGTCTACTTGCCAACATCCTTGCCTGTCTGTCTGTCCTTCTGTCGAAGTGTGACAGCATTAGTTAGACATCCCTACAGACTGGCTGTCACGGTGGTGGCAGGCTGAAGATGCATGGGCTGATGTTTTTAACACTGCTGTGATTTACCATTGTCTTCACTCTACAGATTTAACGCTTGGCTGTCTAACACTACACGGAGACCAGACCTGGGTTCAAATACTATTCCTTTTCAATTACTTCTCATGTCAAAGTTTTGGCATGTGTTTTCAATTTCTTCACAAAAATATGGTTTGAAAATGTAATTGATTGCACTTTTGTTCCAATTTAGATTGAGTTGATCAAAGCAAGCAATTTCTCTACACTGCGAGTGCATTTTTACACTTGTTTGTGGCCTAGGGTGGTATTGTAGTCTAAAATTATAAATAATGTGGACAATTTGAGATTAAATCATACAGCATCTTACCATCTTAATATCTAGCTAAGGTGTTTTGAGCACAATGCAAAGTATTTCTGAACGAGTATAATTTGTCCAACATAGCTAACTGCCCATTGTAGCATTGCATGTAAAAGGCAGGACTCAGGTAGAACAAATAACTTTCAATAAAAGAACTAAAATATAACAAAACTGAAATTAAGACACAAAAAAAACAGAAACAACGTTATATAGCACAACACCAAACACAAAAACCAACAAGATACACGAGGAAAGGAATAGCTTAAATAGGAACAGTGATCAGGAACACAGGTGAGGCAATAATGAGAAACTGTCTAAATGAGGTAGAGAGGGCGTTGAATCTCACTAGCACGGCAAGCCTGCCAGGAGATGACACCAATCATCAGCTAAACTAGTCATACCAATCATACCTCATATGAAATGAACAGCATATGAAAACAGCTCACCAATGCACCACACACAAAGGGGAATATATACAGCTCAAAAAATTAAGAGAACACACAATCATCACAGTGTAGCACCAAGTCAATTAAACTTCAGGGATATCAATCTGTCCAGTCAGGAAGCATAAGCGACTGTAAATCAATGTCACCTGTTTTGGTGCAAATGAAAGTGACAACAGGTGCACTGGAGAGGCAACAGCAAGACAACCCCCAAAAAGGGAATGGTTTTGCAGGTGGTGGCCACAGACAATTGCTCTCTCCTTATCCTTCCTGAATGATTCTTCTCCAGTTTTGTGTTTTGCCAGTGTCCTTGTCACTACTGGTAGCATGAGGGGGTACCTGCAGCCCATTCAGGTTGCACAGGTAGTCCAGCTCCTTCAGGATAGCATATCTATACATGCTGTCGCAAGAAGGTTTGCTGTGTCTCCCAGTATAGTCTCAAGAGCATGGTGGAGAAACCAGGAGATGGCCGTTACACGAGGAGAGCTGGACAGGGGTGTAGAAGGGCATCAACCCAGCATCAGGACTGGTATCTGCTCCTTTGTGCGAGGAGGAACAGGAGGAGCACTGCCAGAGCCCTACAAAATGACCTCCAGTGGGTTACTGGTGTCCATGTTTCTGACCAAACTGTCAGAAACAGATTCTTTGAGGGTGGCTTTAGGGCCTGACGTCCTCTAGTGGGACCTGTGCTCACAGCCCAGCAACATGCAGCTCAACTGGCATTTGCCTGAGAACACCAGAATTGGCAGGACCGCCATTGGCGGTATAGGCACGTGGGGGCCATACACACTACTGAGTCACATTATGAGTTGCCATGATGAAATTTGCGCAAGTTGGAACTGCCTGTGGTTTCAATTGTTTTCTGTGATCTTCAGTGTGAGTTTGAATCCAGCCCTCAATCGGTTGTTGATTTTGGTTTCCATTGACTGTTGTTATGCCATTTTGTTCTCATCAAATTACACAATGTACAGTAAAGATTTTGATCTTCAATATATGTAGCTGACGTAGCTATATGAATCAGAATTACTTGTATCTTTGCACCTTAGTATAATGTGAATTGCAGGTCCATAAACTAGGAGTTTCCTAACACTACTTTGTTATATCAAGGCCCATAAACTAGGAATTTCCTAACACTACTTTGTTATATCAAGGCTCACAAACCAGGAGTTTCCTAATACCACTGTGTTATTTGAATGCCCTCAAAGAATGTCCCCTTTTACATAAAAAAACTACAAAAAATATTTTAGGATACGTGTGAAAAAGAGTGGACGTTGATGATTCCTGCTGCCACAGCCCACAGCCTACCAGGTCGTTCCTGTCCATCTGGTTGTGCAGCTGATTGTGCCTAGAGACTCTGGACACAGCACAAATGCATTTATTGACCTGGTCATCTGAACATGCAAAAACATTGATGTGGCCCAAAATGTCTCTTGTACTCTTATAATCTTCTTATAATCTTCAGACCAGCATAGCAAGAAGAGGTCTGGCCACCCCTCAGAGTCTCCCCTCTCAAGACGGAATATGTATATTTAGCCAATATTTGACATACAGCTCTGGATAAAATTAAGAGACCACTCTATCCACTGACCGAGATGACAGTCAACTCATTCGAATGTCACTCAACAACCGTAGGATGACATCAAGTGACCTACAAAAAGAATGACAAACAGCAGCTGGGGTGAAGTGCACGGCGAGGACGGTACGAAACAAGCTCCTAGGGGCAGGGCTGAAGTCGTGCAAAGCTAGAAAAAAGCCCTTCATCAATGAGAAGCAAAGAAGAGCCAGGCTGAAGTTTGCAAAAGACCATAAGGATTGGACCGTAGAGGAATGGAGTAAGGTCATCTTCTCTGACGAGTCAAATTTTCAGCTTTGCCCAACACCTGGTCATCTGATGGTTAGACGGAGACCTGGAAAGGCCAACAAGCCACAGTGTCTCGCACCCACTGTGAAATTTGGTGTAGGATCGGTGATGATCTGGGGATGCTTCAGCAAGGCTGGAATCAGGCAGATTTGTCTTTGTGAAGGACGCATGAATCAAGCCAAGTCAAGGTTATCCTCGAACAACACCTGCTTCCTTCTGCTCTGACAATGTTCCCCAACTCTGAGAATTGTTTTTTCCAGCAGGACAATGCTCCATGCCACACAGCCAGGTCAATCAAGAGTGTGGATGGAGGACCACCAGATCAAGACCCTGAACCCCAGACCTGAACCCCATTGAAAACCTCTGGAATTTGATCAAGAGGAAGATGGATAGTCACAAGCCATCAAACAAAGCCGAGCTACTTGACTTTTTTTGCCAGGAGTGGCATAAAGTCACCCAACAGCAATGTGACAGACTGGTGGAGAGCATGCCAAGAAAGCTGTGATTAAAAATCAGGGTTATTCCACCAAATATTGATTTCTGAACTCTTCCTAAAACATTAGTATTTTGTTGTTGAAAAATGAAATATGAATTTGTTTTCTTTGCATTATTTGAGGTCTGAAAACAATGCATCTTTTTTTGGTTATTTTGATCAGTTGATATTTTCTAGAAATAAATACTCTAAATGACAATATTTTTATTTGGAATTTGGGAGTAGTTTATAGAATAAAAAAACCTGTTCATTTTACTCAAACACATAACTATGAATAGTAAAACCAGAGAAACTGATAATTTTTCAGTGGTCTCTTAATTTTTTCCAGAGCTGTATATAAACCTATATATGTCATATATGTTTGAATGTGTGAATTCAAGAATTTCTGAGGATCAGTAGTTGGTAGAAGATATGGGGTGATGGTCATTCATTTTGTTGTTATTTGTGGTAAGATTTCACCATCCCTCAATGTTATACCAAAACAGTGGTGCGTTGATTGCCCCTTGAAATGTGAGGAACTCACCCATCATCCATCTGAAATCTCCTCCTGTCTGTAAAGTCCCACCATTCAAGCATTTCCTTGATTTAGAAAAACAAAATAAGAATGACAACCGATTCTAGCCTATTGAAATGAACTGTCATTTTGGTCTTTCCATGCATTCTCAAACCAGTTGTTTTCTGGTCATGATTCATTATTCATTATTGATGTGAGGTTGAAAATTGCCAATTGCAAGTTAGGGTTTCTCTCCTTTAAGAGCTATCTGAGCAGTCTGTCTTTGGTACCTCTCACCAACTCTAAACCCTAGAGCATATCTACCTTTATGATAACCAGCCATTTCTGAAGACAGTGTTGTCCTCATAAGGATAGTAAATAAGGAAAATATGACCATTTAAGGACATTTCAACAGTTCCCATTTCTGTTTCAATGTGTGACTGGTATATTCCAGTAGAGATAACTGCCAGCTTGAACTACGCATTCAAACTAAATCCAGGAGTGCTAAATTGGGATTTGCAATATCAATGGTGCAACTCATTTATGATATATTTTTTTATATCAGTGCATGATGTAAGAGGCCTAATTTCTGTACTCTATTATTACTCTGTCATTCTCACCATGGGGACAGGGAGAGATGAGGGATTGTCCCTGTCCTGAGGCCAACCTCTCAGATCTGATGACACAGTATAGGATTTAAGGTTTTATTAGAATCCCCTTGAGCTACTGCCATAAGCAGCTGCAATCCTCCTGGGGTTCACACGAAACACAGAACATTACATAATGCAAAACCTTGACAGAATAAATAATACAATGGCAGCATGACCCCGGCACTTAAGCCGAGAAAATGTTTCCTGAGTCTTTCCTTAAGCAGTTCTGTATATCCTAATCACATACATTATGTTCTGTAAACACAACAAAATGCATTACAAAAGACAATGAATCACATCATCTCCTAGAATGCATAAAAACAATCCTGCTTCTACTGAGACAGCCAACCTCTTCATAGCAAATGCACTAAATATGATCTATATCACAACATGGATGATTGAGCCATCTGCAATGAAAGAGTTGAATAGGTTGTTTTGTCCATTATTTATAGTCTTTTTATAGGAGATTCTTTCCTTCAGGATTATATGACTTCAAATTCATAATGCAGTATTGTTGTCTTTCTTGTTAAATTTAGTCACAGATTCTTAACTGTGAGAATTTCTGACAGATTGATCAGCCAGTCCATTTGTGGGAATGTAACTTTAGAACCAAGCTGCTGCGGCATGGCTGAATACATGCTGATACACACGGATGATATAAAGAAGTTCCTTGACATGAGTGAATACATGCTGATACACATGGATGATATAAAGAAGTTCCTTGACATGGGTGAGTATATGCTGATACACACTGATGATATAAAGAAGTTCCTTGACATGGGTGAGCATATGCTGATACACATGGATGATATAAAGAAGTTCCTTGACATGGGTGAGCATATGCTGATACACATGGATGATATAAAGAAGTTCCTTGACATGGGTGAGCATATGCTGATACACATGGATGATATAAAGAAGTTCCTTGACATGGGTGAGTATATGCTGATACACACGGATGATATAAAGAAGTTCCTTGACATGGGTGAGTATATGCTGATACACACGGATGATATAAAGAAGTTCCTTGACATGGGTGAGTATATGCTGATACACACGGATGATATAAAGAAGTGTATTTACTGTTTGTAAACACCCTGGTCGGTTTATTGGACTGGATTAAGAATAATCTGGTCTAGAGTATTAATAACCTAGACTAGAGTATTCATAACTTGGACTAGATTATAAATGTGAGGTTCTGTTCTGTTTGGTTTTGGTTTGTGAACGTAGCCCGTTATGTTTTTTGGGTTTTTTTGTTCTTACACGCAGCCTGTCCTTGTCCTTATTGTTTCCACCTGTGCCTTGTTTGCTCCCTCGTTGTGTCCCTGTTTAAGTTCCTCCTACCCCAGTGTTTCTTGTTGGTCATTGTTGTTTGCTATTACTGTTGCCTGTTCCTGCCGTTTGTGCCCTTTTGATTTTTTTAACTTTGTGAGTTTATTAAATTACCTTTTGCCTTTCTGAATCCTCTGTGCCTCTGTCCTTCTACCCATGCCAAACTGTGACAATAAATAACCTGCATTAGATTATTAATAACCTGGACTACAGTATTAAATACACAAGCTTTTTTACAACAGTTTGATCACAACCAATTTGTTGAAGTTGCCCAGAAAGTGAACGTCTCTGTTAACATCCTTTGTACTTCACACATTCCATTATATCAAGCATTTCACACATGTATTATCCAGGTACTGGCTTTTAGATCTTTGTGCATTTTGTATGTATTGATTTATTATGATTATAATTACTACAGGTACACATCGTAGACAAAATACACTAAATCACCTGGGTGAACAGCCTGTTGAAATCTTAGAGGTGAACCTTGTGCTGGAATGATCCACAATGCAAGTAAATAAGTGGTTTTAGATCCTTGGTATTCACAGCTCGGCAGATGCTAATTCTGAGATTGCAAGGATCTAGAATGACTGTACGTACCCAGATAAGAACATATATCTAGGGAAAACCAGTGGTTGTGACGGTTTTAAAGGGGAACTATGTAGAATCCTGCCTCTAATGTTTAACAAGACTACATTTTTAATAATAACATGACTTGTCTCCTCTTCTCTCACTGAACGAGACTGGAATAGTATCAGCAAGTCCAGGATGGTTTAGGGTGGGGGGATTGTACTATGAGTGTCTGAAGCGAGTATGAGGAGACTTCAAGTCAATGCAAACTGATAGACAGACAAGATAGGTTAGATGGAGAATTTCTCAGACACTCTGAACATTAACATTAACTTAAAACATTAACTGGAGAGGTCTGCTGGTCATTTATGCTTGTATTTATGCTACAGTAGCAGTACATGAAAAATCTTACATTTAAGGCCCCTTTTAAATTCTAGCTAAAGAGTCCTCCCGTGCTATGGTTCTTTTTTCTCATTATGTTCTTATCGCTCTCTGACACTCAGGGCTACAAATGATGGTGGATTAATACAAGAATATGTCTGTTTATGGATGAAGGCGAAACAATATTCCAACCATCTTGGAAAGGGAGCCCATTCAGATTGATTACAGTAATTGTTGTTATGTAAAGATCAATAGATCTCAAAGAACACACGTTGCTGCGACCCAGGGTGGTTTTGAGGCTTTGCCTTATCCTGACAAAATACAGTGTTAATTAGATACAGCCTTTACTTTTCTTCCTGGTTGCTTAGTGCATCTGAGTGTGTGTGTCCTGTGCTGCTGCTGAATAGCAGCATATCTCCAAACATCTGCTGGACCCTCTCTCTCTTTGGATCTCTCCAGTCCAGTCCATCAGAGCCTGGCAGCCAGGACAGCCCTCTCCATGTGCCAAGCTTAATCCTCCATATCTTAATGGCATTGCCCTGCTATCAGCAGCGTGGCAGGAACAATCGACCCTCTGTTTCTCTTTATCGGCACGGCCACGTCCCCTTTCAATACCTCACTGACTCCTGCTGTGACAGGTATTCCCTCTCAGCTCGATCCTATCGCCCACCTGGACCCTTCACTTGTCCGTCACTATCTGCTGCTGGCACTGTGTTGCTCTGTGTGTTAATTGCTTGTCAAACATTATTTCAAATCAGGAATATAAAAGATGACACTATCAGTTGGTTAGGCATGGCCCCACGACACGTTTAAATCATAGAGTGAGTATTTTTAAGAAATGAGGTTGAAATGTAATCAAGAGGTAGGGATACAATGACGGGGATACCCGTGAAGGTACTGAAAAATGTTAAGTCCCCAATTTAGTCACCAATGAAATTATTCTTTCGTATTTAGTATAGACATTTATGCCTATGTACTTAATTTCTGTCCTAGTAGGCTATTATGGGAATGTTAATGGTGAACAGATGTTTCTGTAAGGTGTGAATGCAGGGACGAAAGGTTTGCTTTTTATTGCCTGGCTTGCTTGATCCTTGAGATAACACCACTCTGTCATATTAATGGCTCAAGGAAACAGATAGGAATGTGTCACTAATTGATAAGGGATCTATTCTGCAGGACTAGTCATGGTATCTTCATGTTAGGGGGTCTATTCTGCAGGACTAGTCATGGTATCTTCATGTTAGGGGGTCTATTCTGCAGGACTAGTCATGGTATCTTCATGTTAGGGGTTCTATTCTGCAGGACTAGTCATGGTATCTTCATGTTAGGGGGTCTATTCTGCAGGACTAGTCATGGTATCTTCATGTTAGGGGGTCTATTCTGCAGGACTAGTCATGGTATCTTCATGTTAGGGGGTCTATTCTGCAGGACTAGTCATGGTATCTTCATGTTAGGGG
>JACXGI010004549.1:11361-27085 GCA_016801175.1 Esox masquinongy | reverse complement strand
CTAACCGCCCCCCCTACAACTTCAGTTTGGGATATAAACCAGAGTGAGGTTTGGGAAAGCTCTCTTGCATTTTCCTCACCTCTGCCTGCATCTTTGCTCTTGCAACATCTCAAATCTCTGAAGAACTGTTATCTTTGATACTTAATTGTAATACTCTCTTAATTGTAATACTGTAATTGTAATACATTAATTCGTTGACCATCTGGAATTAATCTAACAAAAACCAATTCCGTCATCTCTGTGATATTTACCATGTCCTGTTCTCCTTAACACAGAAAGGTTGACAGATGGGACGGTAAATTAAGCAATGAATGATGACCCAGCTGTAAAAAGGGATACTATGTTCGCCAGTATTAAATGGGAACACATCCAGACAGCGAACATACAATGTGACTATGCAAACGGTGATGTATATTTACATTGGCTTTGGTTTATTTTTCTTTGCATGTACTTTACTTCGACTGTTCTCCATAGTCCCACTGTTAGCCTGCAGCTCAGCAGCAGGGGAGCCCACAGGGAATTTTAGTTATGAGGAAATAAGAAAAAGCAATATCATGCGGTTAAACCAAGGTTCCCATCTGGAATGGAAGGACCCACTGTATTTTTAAACCATTTAAAAATATGATGAGATCAATATATTTAGTGTCTCCCAATTGGAATTTCAATGTTATTTTAACATGAAGACATTTTTTCTGCCTCAGCATGACCTTAGTGTTCTGGTTTATTCGTTAGTGGACATTTTCATTTGTAATTGACTTTAACAACTTTCTCGCATGGACCTCATCGTTAAATGTGTCTGACATTGTTTTCAACTGGGTGGAACTTCCAGTGTTGTTTTTGAACAACTCCAATTGTGTCATCAGGAGGGATCAGCCAATTAATTAAATAAAAATGGACTACTTTAACATGGATATGGTTTCAATGGCACTGATTGTGCTCGAACAGATACTGTGGTTTTGTGGCTTTGCCTTATCCTGACAGAGTACAGTGTAAGGACACACAGAAAAGACCTATTTTCATCTCTGTGGTTCCCAACAGTTATTTTAAAGTCACACATCGCCCTCTACAGGGAATGAAATAGACACCTTTTCAGACATGCTATATTCTCTATGAGAGTATAATTCTCTGGTTTACCTTTTACTTTCCAAAAAGCTCCAAGAGTTAGTCTTGTTGAGAATTGTTAGAATTACCAATGTCAAATGATTGCATTAATGAAAGTTCCCATTTATTCTACATTTAAATAATAATGTTTGTAAATCTTGTGCAATCCCTCTTTTGTTGTTAATGTTGTTGTGTTGTTATGATGTCCTTTATCAGGTTAATGGACGATGAGGCATTCCGGCAGCAGGCAGAAATTGCTTGGAGCACTGTGGGAGAGTAATTACAGGACTCAGAGGAGTATATTACTTCCTGACTGGCACCATTTAATAATAATGGGATGCAACTGACAGCACTGGTCAGCTAATCACACTGGACAGGTTAGGACACATCTCAATGCAAACAAGTCGTGACTGGAATACAGAGTAGCAGCCCGCCCACACAGCTCAACACTGTTGAACACGGGAGCATGCATATAATTATGACCGGACCCTCCACCACCTGCAGGGCCTTGATTAGTGTCACCACGGATGGACAGGTTTAATTGTAGATAAACTCATCTCCTCTTCCCAGTAAAGCAGTGGATGAATATTTAGAAATATCTCAACTTTTACAATCTCAGATTTTAATTTTAGAATGGCACAATAAAGTCCAGGATGATTTTTAGTACAGACAGGTCAACAACATACATATCCAGCTAAACCATTGCGGATGGGTTTCATCATATAGGTTTTTTGCTTAGCAACTAAACCCTCTTTTTTGTTGTTGTTTTATCTAGATTCAGTCCCGCTTTCTTTTCTCCAACCAATAGTTGTCCAACTAGTCGTCCAACTGTCCCATCCCACCAAACAATTAAGGAGAAAAAACAGGTGCAATTTTAAGTTTGAAAGCGGGTGGTTTTGCTGGCATGGGGCACATATCAACAAATAAATGGCACAGAACACAATTTTCGGGGACCCATTTTTCTACAGGGCCACTTTTACAACCAGTGGCAAGAAATCCATGAATGCATCATTAACCCAACTGATCTCAACAACACCCCCACTGGCCATGATGAACCCTTCTTTCCCAGCATTTGATCAAGTTATTGTTTATTGCAATTACATTCCTCCATTCTACCATGCCCACTGAACAAAATCATTTGAAATAATGTAATTTCAACTTTTTGCTAATGGTCAGTTAAATGGTCTTAAACCTCCCTATCTGTATCATATCTGTTGTTACTGCCCTAAAAAATACATATTTTTCAAAAAACATCATATTGCTTGACTGTAGTCTCTTAGGTCTCAGAATTGTAGAGCAGGTCCAGTTGCACCATGGTTTTATTTTAGAGCCATTGCTGGACTTCCAAAAATTATTCATGGTTGAAAATCATATATAATGAATACAGTAATACAGTATATGGGTATTTGTAAATAAATAAACTACTGATCTACAAATAATAATAGATCGTTTCGATGCAAGTTGATGTCTTTATCAATCAGTTTGCAGTCGCGTAGAAAGTTTAGATTTCCTTGAACATAGCCATCATCTGAAGTGTCTAAATTTGTTAACTACCACAACACAATGTTGAACCCAGCAAGTATTATGGAGGGATTTAAAGTTTAGGGTGATTTGGGGGGAAACGCCCTCTTAAGGGAAATCTCTTCTTTCTGACTCAAAACAGCAATGTTTGGTCAGATTTTGATACATTATATGGCCAAATGTTTGTGAACACCCCTACTAATTATTGACTTTGGGTGTTTCAGCCACACCCATTGGTCACAGGTGCATAAAATTCAGCACAGGTACTACTGAAGAGCTCAGTGACTTTTAACGTGGCACAGTCATAGGATGCCACCTTTCCCAAAAGTCAGTTTGTGAAATTTACATTACATTTTAATCATTTAGCAGATGCTGTTATCCAGAACAATTCTTCTTAAGGTGTCTTGGAAGATCTGACAATCATAATAAGGGTATTTTCCTTTACCGAAGCCATTAGTTGGCAAAGTCAGTGCCAGAGAAATCAAAGTTATGTGCATGTTTTTATTTTTTATTATTATTTAATTTTTTATATATATATTTCTTTTTTCAGGTGGTGGGGGTGGGGGGTTACACAAGTTAATTAAGATATTCATCAAAGACGTAGGTTTTCGGCCGTTTTCTGAAGATTGGCGGGGACTCTGCTGTTCTGGCTTCAAGGGGAAATATGTTCACCTTTGAGGTGCCAAGACAGAGAAGAGTTTTGCCTTGGCTGAGCAGGTGCTGCCCACCTGTGAGGGTTGGGTGGCCAAAAGACATGAAGTTGCAGATTGGAGTGCACAAGTAGGGTTGTAAGGTTTAAGCATAGCCTGCATAGGTGCAGTTCCCTTTGCTGCTCCACAGGCAAGCACCATGGTCTTGTAATGGGTGTGAGCTTCTACCAGAAGCCAATGGAACTAGCGGAGGAGAGGGGTGACATGGTGAATTTGGGAAGGTTGAACACAAGACGGGCTGCAGCATTCTGGATAAGTTGCAGGGACTTGATGGCACAAGTGGGGAGCCCAGCCAACAGTGCGTTGCAATAGTCCAGACGGGAGATGACAAGTTATTGGATCAGAACCTTAGCCGCTTCCTGTGTAAGGTAGGGTCATATTTTAAAGATTTTGTAAAGCATGAATCTACAAGAGTGAGTTACTGCTTTGATGTTTGCAGAGAAAAACAGGTTCTTGTTGAGTGTCATGCAAAGGTTCTTTGCATTCTGTGAGGGGACCACTGTCCAGGAGTTATCAACTGTGATGGACAGATCTTGGAGCAGGCCTGCATTCCCTGGGAGGAAGAGCCGCTCCGTCTTATCAAGGTTAAGCTTGAGGTGGTAGGCTGACATCCAACCTGAGATGTCTGCCAGGTATGCAGATATGTGTGTCAGCAATCAGTTCCTGGGAATCAGAAGGGGGAAATGAGAAGAATAGTTCAGTGTTATTGGCGTAGCAATAATAGGTCAGGCCATGTGCGAATATGACCGTGCCAAGTGATCTTGTGTTGAGAGAAAAGAGGAGTGGGCCAAGGACTGATCCCTGGGGTACACCAGTAGTGAGAGCATGTAGCGCAGACACAGACCCGCTCCATGCAACCTGGTAGGAGCGGCCTGCCAGGTAGGATGCAAACCAGGTGTGGACAGAACCTGAGACTCCCAGCTCTGAGAGTGTGGTGAGGAGGATCTGGTGGTTCACAGTGTCAAAGACAGCAGAAAGATCAAGGAGGATAGAGAGGAAAGAGAGTTTGCTTTGGCAGTGCGGAGAGCCTCTGTGACACACAGAAGAGTGCTCTCAGTCGAGTGATCTGTAAGATTAACTGGGTTACAGCATCTCGTGAGGATAAGATCAGTGCATTGCCTGCCTTGTGGGTGGGAGGGGACTGGGAGAGGGTGAGGTCAAAGGAGGAAAGGAGTGGAAAAAGGGATGTTGACAGAAATGAATCAAAGACAGGTGTTGGAAGGCTAAAGTCACCTATCACTGCGAGTGGTGAGCCATCATCTGGAAATAAGTTTAACGAAGTGTCAGTCTCATTTAGGAATTCCCCTAATGCCCCTGATGGATGATAGATGACAAGAATGTTAAGCTTTAGTAGGTTAGTGATCATGACAGCATGGAATTCAAATGAGGATATGGAAAGGTGGGGAAGTGGAAAGAGAGAGAATGTCCATTAAATTTCTGCCCTGCTAGATCTGCCCTGGTCAACTGTAAGTGCTATAATTGTGAAGTGGAAGCATCTAGGAGCAACAACAGCCCAGTCACAAAGTGGTAGACCATGCAAACTCACAGAGTGGGGCTGCCAACTGCTGAAGTGTGTATCATGTAAAAATTGCCTATCTGTTGCATTACTCACCAGAGAGATCCCAACTGCCTCTGGAATCAACATCAGCACAAGAATTGTGTGTCGGGAGGTTCAGGAAATGGGTTTTCATGGCCAAGTAGCAATACACAAGGCTCACATCAACATGCGCTATGCCAAGCGTCAGCTGGAGTGGTGTAAAGCCCACAACCACTGCACTATGGAACAATGGAAATATGTTCTCTGGAGTGATGAGTCATGCGTCGCAATCTGGCAGTCTGATGGAAAAATCTGAGTGTGGCGCATGCCAGAAGAATGCTACCTACCAGAATGCATAGTAAACTGTAAAGTTTAGTGGAGGGATAATGGTCTGGGGCTGTTTTTCAGGGTTTGGGCTAGGCCCCATAGTTCCAGTGAAGGGTCATCTCAATGCTACAGGATACAAAAACATTTTAGACAATTGGATGCTTTAAACTTTATGGCAACAGTTTGGGGAAGTTCCTTTCCTGTTCCATGACTGTGCCCCTGTGCACAAAGAGGGGTCCATAAAGACATGGTTCAACAAGGTTGGTGTGGAGGAACTCAAGTGGCCTACACAGAGCCCTGACCTCAACTCCACTGAACACTTTTAGGATGAATTCGAATTGGTGATTGCAAGCCAGGCCTTCTTATCCAACATCAGCGCCTGACCTCACGAATGCTCTTTTGGCTGAATGAGCACCAGTTCCCACAGAGACACTACAAAAAATCTTGTGGAAAGCCTTCCCAGAAGAGTGGCGGCTGTTATAGTTGCAAAGGGATGTCCAACAAGCTCACATAGGGGTGATGGTCGGGTGTCCACATACTTTTGGCCATATAGTGTATGTACATATCGACTATAGTCAGACAAATACATTTAGAAAAAAAATATTTAATTGGGAGCATTGGGAGGGTTGACTACATTTCTTAAAATTTAATCAAATGCTAAACTATTTAAAGGGGGGCGTTTTACCCCACTTTCGGGGCAAAACAACCCTCCCTATGGGGTAATATGGCCCGGGGATATTTTACCAACAGTTAAGATAAATTCCATATTTAGGTGTCAAAATCATTCTATCACTGTTATCTATACTATTGAATGGAATTCATATTGATAGCTTTAAGTGACTTAACCAAAACCAATTTTAACTGTGATTTTGCACATTCCACAAAGCCAGGCATTTCCCCTGAGATTGAATCTGTGCCTCCCTATGAACACTGAACGTAGTACATGAATTAGATATTTATGAAATTTTAGCATATAGACTACTTTATGATAGAACTTCATCACATCACATGACATTGTTTTCAAAATGACAAAAAATAAGATCAACTTACCTCAAAATATTTTTTGTGGAATTACTTGCTCAGTTGAGATGATTCAACAACACTTTCTAGATGAACAAGGAAAGTGATAACCAAGGAATGTGTGTAAATAACATTTGGTGGTTTTACTGAAGATTACAAGAGGGGTTAAACCCTGTAAGGCATTTAACCCCAAACCACCATATGGTAGGTTATCAGTAATTTCCTTCAAACTGAGTGAAGTAGTTTGAGTCATAATCATCTAGCTACAAAACTTGAAACGCTGTTATTTGCTTTATTAAACCATTTCTTCCACAGGGGATTTTTTAGATCTACTTTAAATAAGGTCGGAGTTTCGTGTAGGCTTACACCACTGTGGTTTGATTACTCTGTAAATCTCAACAGGACAAGTTACTTTCATTAATATCTTCGCCTATATGAGACTTGCTTTCACTTGTCCTGTCTGGCATTGTTGTGTGCTGTTTGTGTTGTAACCCACGTTTTCCCTTGGTATGGGTGGAGTATAATGTTGATTGTGATGCATAGTGCTGTAAAAACGAATTTCCCTCAGGGGACAATAAAGTCTAATCTAAATTTTAGCCAATAATTCTTTGAGTAAATTAATTGATGCAAACTTGGTGACGAACGTCACCTGAAGTGATTTAATAGGTTATCAATACGCTATCTTCTGCAGGGGTAAATTTAATTTTTGGGGGATTATGACCCCTCGAATATTCCGCGCTAAAAATAACGCCTGTAAAACAAACCACGGCTTTATATCTACCAGTAAACCCAAACTTTCCGTAACTATAAAACGCTGCCTGGTGTATTGTGGGTAACTAACTTCACAGTAGCCAATTAAATGCTTTGTATTAGGGACGCGTTGTTATGTAGGTGAAATCAAGCTGAACACAGGAGATCAAAGGTGGATTGTTTTGTACTTATAAATTATTAGAATAGTTAAAATTAGTATGAACTACAGTACTGCGCTAAAGTAAAGCGAATTTGGCCGAGACAGTCTCGCTACTCTTAGTGTTGGTGCAGCTAGTAAGCTAATGTTAGCCAGCTGGGTAACTAGCTGACCTAGCTACCGTAGCCAGACCGCTAGATTGATATCATCGCGTTTTTTTGTCTTCTAGCTAGCTAATTATATAGATAATGTCCACGACTGAACGGTTGAGAGAGCGCAACAAAGACTTGCTGAGGCAACTGAGGCACCACACTGAAAGACTACTGACCATCACCGGCACCAACTGTAGCTGGCAGGGTGATTCAAAACGGACAGCACAAAATGAGTCAACAAAATGCCCAGGTCAAATTGAAGGAAACGCCTCCCCTGCAGAATCCATGTTGACAATAATGAATTTTGAACCAGGCACTGCCAGGTTTGCTCTCGGCAAGCCGTCTGCCCAGTTCCAGGAGAGAGAAAACATCGCGACACAGGCAACAATAGCCCCACTTGGAACTGGAGGTAGCAAGAAGCTAACAAGCTAGCCAACTACAGCACTGTACGTAGTAGCCTCTACACTGCAAGAGATCTGTAAGCATGCCTCCTGACAGGACCTGGCCATGTGACTGTGTAGGCATGCCGACAGGTCTCCAGGAGCATATAGACTACTATGTCAGTTAATTGCAAAATAACCGCTGACCTAGACCAGCATTGTCATGATATTAGTCACTTGACATTTCCATAGAAATAATGCTGAGCCACTTTTTTTTTCTCAGGTGAGGCAGTGCAATCTGTTACTCTGTGTGAGACCTTGACGCCATCCCTTACAGGAACCGAGCTTCAACAGAAATCTGCAGAACACACAGCTGTTTACACAGGACTTCTTCAGGACCGAGGCAGCGGCCATCCTGAAGATGCTGTCAGATCGATTGACATTAGGAGGTCCTGTACCTGGCCCACTCTCTACAATAAGGAGAGTGAAAACGTGAGCAAAGTAAGAAGGGAGAATGGATATATTCTACATTTCACGAGTAGTTTCAGAAAAGCTCAGTTGAACTCCATTACTATGCCGTTACAAAGAAATCAATAGGCAATTCAATGAAGTGTTAGTACTAATACACATTTATTACTGTAGTAATTACCAAAAAAGACCATAAAGAGTGATGCTACCGATCAGTCTTGTAGGCCTTTCACTTACTCCCTTTACGTATTTGGGTAGTTGTAGCTGGTTCCTCCTAAACCATTCTAACGTATCTGCTGCTGAATACCTCCCTTCCTTCATGTTTATCGTGTGCCGCTTTGATCGACCTGATATTGTAGCCCATGTCTGCATTATATTACTGAACATCTTCGATATAACGGCCAAAATAAAAACCTGCCGCCTACAGAACGAACATTCCCAAAATGAAGCTGGTGTTCTTTAACTCAGGCACGGTTTTGTCAATCGGCATTTGGCTGGTGTTATTTCGAGCTTCCGTATGTTTGACAGGGAGTAAGGAAATAAGTTTTGAAAACCCCACAACGTACTTACATGTTTGGTTGTGTTTTTACGACCCCAAACGGAGAGTGGAGGGATTTACCATCAGGGTGCCGGGCCATGCGGAATGAAGAAGCCCACTGTCAAACTGCTAACCAGCTATGGGTGTTTCCTCCCTAGTGGTGAGCCTGCTATGAAAACGTGTACAGTCCATCCTACATAGTCATGCCTACATCATAATGTAGCCTAAAAAAGCAGGTATATACTGTAGTTTAGCAACAGATCAGTAAGAATAGTCGGGGTGTGAACTGCAACTAGCCTACTGCCTTAAGAGTATATGGAGAATAAATACACGTGCAGAACTTCATCTGCACATTCACGGAAGCTTATGGAAATTGAGTGAAGGTTACACCTAACTAAAGGTCAGAGAAAAGACCAATCACGGCCTATAAAGAAATACCTAAACACAGGCAGAAATATCTCTCTAGATGCCTCTGTTATTAAAGTGTAGCAGCACCGCCGGATCTGTCGCTGCTGTCTGTTGTGTTTTTAGGAACAGCAAATTTCACCGCCAGCAGACTCATTAAAGAGGTTGTACTCTGCATGTTCCAATAGACAGAAGAGGGTCGAGTCACATTCCAATCCCCTCCAATGGAGCAGATGTCAGCCTCAGACAGACAGTGGCTGCAGCCTTTACTGGGCTATGACTGGATAGCAGGTATGCCCCAAATTGTCCCTGTACAGAAATATAGCTATATCCCAACCGGTTATGATGTTTTCTCCTCCCTTTAGGGATTGTGGATGCCGAGAGTTCCTTGACAGAACGCTGCGAGCAGTTCTTCAGCGATCTGCGCACCTTCCGGCAAGTCAACAGAGACGAGTGTGTCCACAGCCAACAAGCTGCGTAAGTGCTTTCATTCAGTGTGACGCATTTTACTTGACCTGTTAATTTGATTTGGCGTTCAAGTGTATTTAACCGAACGTTCAGGCAAAAAGAAATTCAAATAATTCCTGTACCCTCTTTACAGATTATCTGAAGAGGACCACTCACCTCCACCACTGTCTATAGAGGAGGAAGGCCCACAGGGCACCATGGACACCCACCAGTGTATGAGAAACCAAAGCAAGCTTGTGGATCAGGCCAGTGCAATGTCACTATTGCCATGTGAAGAAGACGCCCTGATTAATTGTCCCGTCTTTCTCCTTTTCTTTTAGGTACATTCTGTTACCGGATCAACAGTCGACTCTTCCCAACCCAGTTGGACGCTCACGAGTCGTGCCCCGCGTGTCGCAAGCCCAAATCCCAAGTCCCCCACACGATGGCCGAGCCGGCCTTTATCAGGTGAGACCTCACCCGTTTGATGCCACTTTTTCAATCGCTGATTTTCAACAATTCTATTGAAGTGCAGTCCGTGCTAAATTCCAGTAAACCGTTATGTTGTTTTAATGCCATCCCATTAAACTACATGTCCTCCTCCCGAAGAATATGCCTTTTGATCTTGTTTCCGTCCCAGGGTCAGCATCCCTCGCTCCACACTGTTGCCAGCCTACCAATACAAAGCCCATCGGAGGGGTAGCTTTGATCCTTCTGACAGCCTGGGTCTACCTTCTGTGAGTGTGGGCCTGTCTGTCTTTGCACGCATGGATCTGACATCGAAACATGATATCTTACTTTATCTGAACCTGTGTAATTCTGTTGTTTGGTTCTTCCGCTCGTTCCCATCCTCTGTCGGTCTCCTATAGTTCTGCCACACTTTGTATACATTTTTTGCTCTGGATGTTTTTCCCCATCACAAGCCTTTGATTGGATGTTCACTACAGCACTGCCTGTCCGGCTGGTCCAACACAGTCCCTGGCACCGGGCCACAGCTCAGCAGCCTGGATCTGAGGAGCTCTGTGAACGAAACGGTAGCCTCATCCCTTTTCCCTTCAACGCAACAGCAGCTGATGAGCCGTTACAAGATTCCTGAATCACAGGTCGGTTGTGGCAAAGATTTGTGCATTTTAGAATGTGTTACTTTGACCTACTGATATAGTGTGTGTTATTCTTGGTTCATTCGGTTTTGGGTTTTTCCTCAGGATCTCTCCGTTTCCAGAGCGTCTGGCAGTCAGCGCTCTGATCTGCTGCTTGACGTTTCTCGTTTGGCCCGCTACCGGTTCCAGCGACGGCCTCACAACAGCAAACCACACAGCACATCATACCCAGTGTTTTGACAACCACACAGCACATCATACCCAGTGTTTAATGTGATAAGTGCATTTGATTCTTTGTTTATAATGCTGCGATATAGTATGGTACCAAGATAATACTATGTAATTTGCTTCTGTGAGATATCATCAATCAAGATGTTGTTTTTCACCAAATAAAATGACTTTTTACCTAAACTATTAAATAAGTCTCTGTTAAGTCTAAACTCTTCCTCATGGTTATTACATGGTGGAAGCACCATTGGCAGCCATTACAGCTGATTACAGCTGATAGTTACAGCAGAGAATAATATTCTACCAACTATTTCACAATTACTGAGATAATATACAGTCAGGCCAGTTTATTAGGTACACCACCCTATTCACAAAAATGTATAGCCAAATAGCTGTGGTGCGCTGTATAAAGCAGGCAGACATAAAGGCTTTCAGTTACTGGGCTATTAAACATTTGAAGGGGCACAATGACAAATCTAAGCAAATTAAAACATGGTATGATAGAGTGTGTATAAATACAATGCTCAAAAAATTGAAGGGAACACTTAAATCACACATTGGGTCTCGATGAACGAAATACGCTGCTCAAAAAAATTAAGGGAAAACTTAATCATCACAGTATAACAACAAGTCAATTAAAATTCAGGGATATCAATCTGGCCAGTTAGGATGCATAAGTGATTATGAATCAGTCACCTGTTTCCAAATTGTAGCTGTTTAGTAGGATCATGATTTTGCATACCATTGCATGAATGACTGCCTGACACAATCTATAATTATATTTATGATTAACAATCATATGATTCATTGCTTAGAAACGAGTTGCCATGAATAAAGGTGCCATCAGTTGTTTTCTTATAAATTACTTGTTTGTGGTTGAGTCAGTGCTGCTGATGCAAAGTAGGCCCTCCATATACCAAGTAACTAAATTAGAATACAGTTATGAGTCATTAGCAAACTGTTAGTTAAACATTAAACTGTTGGTTACTTTAAAACTAACCTTCATCTGGGTGATCACAGGGGTATGTGAATATTTGATCTGTTGATTGGTTGCTTATGTCAGATTTATCACATTACTCGTTAGGCAGAGAAAAACTGTTACTAACAAACATTGTGTTCTTAATCAACTGAGTCAGTGTACTGGTGAAAGGGATAGATCAAATAGGCCGATAGATGGAAGGTTTGTGAAGTGATTTCATACTCCCTTGTAAAAGTATTTTTAGTATTTTTAAAACGCAAAAAGACAGTAGTTTATTTTGATACATGGTGTGACCGCTGTGTTTTGTGGTATATTTTGATACACTTAAAATTAAGGTATTTGGTATCTTATTTTAAATTACATTTTGATGTATCTTTGGACACCTCTGAGTACACCTATATGGAAGCATCTGCATTCGTTATGTTCCTCTGATTCATTCGTGTTTTTCCATTAACTTGTCACCGTATGTTGTTAACCATGTGGTGGCAAGTAACTGCTCCATCTGCTGGTGGTTTGAGTTTTTTTTCACAATAATCAAACTCATCTTCGTCGTTACCTCCCTCAGACAAAATCAGACCAAACTGATAATAGGCAGTCCCGGGATATTACCATACAACCCGCGAAACTCGAACATGAACAAAACCTCTGTTGCATCTCTTTTAGCACCTTGACGAGAGATTCAGCCCGTCATGGCCATTCAACCACATTCTGCCTGTTTCTTTTGAGTGATTAAGAACTGCCATCTCTAGTGTAAAATGGATTGTCAACGCTACATTGCCTCAAATCCTTTAAGAATATTTTTTATTTTCAATCAGGTGAGTAGCAATGTTTTTCAGATGAAATTGAATGTAGTTCAAGTAAGCAAGTGTGATTTGTTGTTGTTTCACAATGAAGGAGAATATGATTATGAAAAACCTAGATAACGATCATTATATGTGCCTGATTATTGTGGAGATTATTCATATTATGCTAATTATGTCATCTTATGCTAATTAATCATGACATTATTTGTGTTGTTAATAGCCTATTGGATGTAGTTGTAATTACAGTAGTCTTTCACAGAGTTTTATAATCAAATGCAAATTTAGCTCACTCATACTTTTATAAAGTTAATTAATTGATATCAGGATTCTTAGATCATAGAAATGATTTGGCCTATTGCTGTTTTTATTGCCAGTTTGGTCCTACATAATGTTTAAACATGTTTGTGTTTAAAATCAACTTCATTGTGTAAAGGTGACCGTTGAATTTGTTCAGGGAGTAAAAAACAGACAGAAAGAGAGATTACTCATGAGATTACTAAGTGGGTGTTTACTTATACGTGTTGATAGGCCTCCAGGAAATATAGACATCTGACTCAGCGTGGAATTACTTTGAGCTTTACTTTGAACTTGAACAATT
The DNA here is from genome assembly GCA_016801175.1 of Esox masquinongy. NCBI lineage: Eukaryota > Metazoa > Chordata > Actinopteri > Esociformes > Esocidae > Esox > Esox masquinongy. Next base: position 13,864 of record JACXGI010004549.1, on the reverse strand, counting down.
TTCTTAATTGCAGCTTGCATTTAAAAAAAGCTTGATACTGGGAAGATAACATTAAAATAATGACATAAGTGATGTTTAGGTCAAGGCACTAGGATGTTTCATTTGTGTTTCAGCTTGTGAAAACATATCCCCATGTTTTTTCCACTCTTGCATTCTCTCTTGTTCAACCACTTGTATGAACATTCTCAATTTTTGTTCTCACACCCTCCCTCACTCCACCCACAACACCTAACTGGAGAAGATAAAACATCTCAATGTATACCTCTATCTCCAGCCATCCATCGTTCCCTGGTACGATTTCCATTGTTTTCTTTTTTCCGAAGGGTAAGGGGCCTCCGGTTTGTCTTAGGGACAGGATCTTCATACCGGCCCTGAGACTCCTGCATCAACACGATATAGAACTCCCAACCTCAGTTTTAAAAGGTTATACATTTATGCATGTGTTATTCAAACTTGATAGTAATGGATCATTCTGTCGATCATAAAAGGTTGGATGTCTGTTCGGATACCATCAAAGTCTGGAGTTTCCCTCGTCTGACATAATGTAGCACCCTTCATTCGACTGCTGGCTCGCCTCTGGAACTAGCAGTGTCAGTCCTAGTGGGTGACGAGATGGGTGACATGATGCTGCTGGAAGTGTTGTTGTTGGGCTCTTGTGATTCTGGACTTATGGCCATGTAATTTACAGGCTCGCAGTTAATAATCACCTCAGTGAAGTAGACATCGTTTAGCACAACACCATCCGAACCGTCTCCAGTGACCAGTACACCACTCATGAGGATCTTAACACTGGTAAACTAGCCTTTGCTCCACAAATCATGACAGATGCACTGCTACCAGCTTATCTAGAAGTTCCTTTTAGGCAAATCACCTCTTTGCCTCAGCTTCTCAATATCAGCCTAGTCAATAGGTTGCTGCCCTCTGGTAGATGCCTCATCTTATTCATCCTTAGTCGTACCCTGCCTTTGTTCGTCATTCGTTTCACTTCTATACAGACAGTGACTCAAACAAAATGCACAAGTTGACTTGTTCATCACTTCTTACTACAAATTGTCTGAGCTGCCACCAGACCACAGCAACTTTTAAGCACCTTATCCATCTGAATAAATGAACCACCTGAAAGGGTACTTACTCATCTGTACATACACTCATATATGGTGTAACTTATTGATCTCTTGTTCACTTCATTGTACATTTTGTTTTGGATTGTATTTATGTGTGTTGTCTTGCAGTAATCATTGCTTTGGCTAGGTAGTCCTTGTAAATGAGAATTGGTTCTCATTGGGGTTACCTGATTAAATATGGATGAAATGGTCTACAGTGGATATAAAAAGTCTACACAACCATGTTAAAATGCTAGGTTCTTGTGATGTAAAAGAATGAGACATGATAAATCATGTCAGAACTTTCTCCACCTTTAATGTGACCTATAACGTGAACAATTCAATTGAAAAACAAACTGAAATCTTTGAGGGGAAAAAATAAAAAATTAAAAACTCACAATAACCTGGTTACATAAGTGTGCACACCCTTAAACTAATACTTTGTTGAAGCACCTTTTGATTTTATTATAGCACTCAGTCTTTTTGGGGAGGAGTCTATTAGCATGGCACATCTTGACGTGGCAATATTTGCCCACTCTTCTTTGCAAAAGTGCTCCAAATCTGTCAGATTGCGAGGACATCTCCTGTGCACAGCCCTCTTCAGATCACCCCACAGATGTTCAGTTGGATTCAGGTCTGGGCTCTGGCTGGGCCATTCCAAAACATTAATCTTCTTCTGGTGAAGCCATGCTTTTGTGGATTTGGATGTGTGCTTTGTGTCGTTGTCGTGCTAAAAGGTGAACTTCCTCTTCATCTTAAGCTTTCTAACAGATGCCTGAAGGTTTTGTGCCAAAATTGCCTGGTATTTGGAACTGTTCATAATTCCCTCCACCCTGACTAAGGCCCTGGTTCCAGCTGAAGAAAAACAGCCCCAAAGCATGATGCTGCCACCACCATGCTTCACTGTGGGTATGGTGTTCTTTGGGTGATGTGCTGTGTTGTTTTTGCACAAAATATACCTTTTGGAATTATGAGCAAAAAGTTCAACCTTGGTTTCATCAGACCATAACACATTTTCTCATGTGCTTTTGGGGGACTTGATGTTTGTTTTTGCAAACTTCAGCCGGGCTTGGATGTTTTTCTTTATTAGAAAAGGCTTCCGTCTTGCCACCCTACCCCATAGCCCATTCATATGAAGAATACGGGAGATTGTTGTCACATGTAGCACACAGCCAGTACTTGCCAGAAATTCCTGCAGTTCCCTTAATGTTGCTGTAGGCCTCTTGGAAGCCTCCCTGACCAGTTTTCTTCTCATCTTTTCATCAATTTTGGAGGGACGTCCAGTTCTTGGTAATGTCTCTGTTGTGCCATATTTTCTCCACTTGATGATGACTGTCTTCACTGTGTTCCATGGTATATCTAATGCTTTGGAAATTCTTTTGTACCCTTCTCCTGACTGA